>ML107693.1:0-15221 GCA_003697995.1 Taxidea taxus jeffersonii | reverse complement strand
GTGTGTGTGTGTGTGTGTGTGTGTGTGTGTGTGTGTGTGTGTTTCTCCCTAGGGTGATTTTGCAACAAATTAACCTCAGTGCTTCAGGCTATTTGAACCTTTCCATTGACTGGGCTAAAATAATTCAAAACCACCATGAAATGATTTCACTTAGATTATATTTCTCTGGGATTATTAAAATGAGATTTTCTCCCCTTCCCAACAGTTTAAGCACTTTTTAAACATGGCTAAAGACCTGCTCTTCCCACTATCCTTTTCCCATATTCTTATCGTGAAACAACTAGAAGAGAATATGTGATTATGGGTTTGTTTTTGTTTTTTGTTTTTTAATCTTTCCAAGCAGGAACAGTGAAGTATTATTGTGCTTTCTCATCCATTCCCCCATTATTTGGCTTCTTTCCTCTTTCCTGGGGAAGAGAAGCTATCTCAAGAGTAGAGAAGATTAATTATTTTCAGATGCCTTCTTAACTTGTTCTGTTAGACTCTAATCTCAATTGACTCATTTAAAACAACTCTCTGATCATTGGGTATTATTGAGGAAATTGCCACTGTGGTATATTCTAACATGTATTTTTGATTCTAAAAAAAAAAAAAGTTTCCCAGGAGGTAGACCCTAGTATATGCCTTGCCTCCCTAATTTTATCCCACATCTCCAGGAAAAAAATGTCCATTGAGAAAAAGAAAGTAAAGTGATTTTCTGTTTATTAAGCTATTTTAATAGATAGGAACAGAGACTCATTAAAGTCACTTCAAAAAAAAAGGGAGACTGAATATTAACTAGACTTATTGTGGTGATCATTTCAGAATATACATAAATATCAAAGCATTACATTGTACACCTGAAGCTAATATAATGTTATACACCAATTATTCCTCAATTTCTAAAGAATCCTTAATGTTTGGGGGAAAAAAAGGAAAAAGTAAAATGGATTAACCCAAAGTCATTATAAAAGGTATAGGACTGCATCTAATTCAATTTTCTCTTCAATGTGCAGAAAAAACATCTCCTGTTCTCTCTGGCCACCTCAGAGTGACTTTGTCCTCTTGGAAAAAATATCTCCTATCTGAGAAGGTCCTCACCTTTGATAGCAGTGAAAAGGGTGGGGGATACATGTCTAGCCAACCGGAAGACCCTGACCCACTCTGGCAACCACCAGGGATAATTCTTCCCTGCCAGGTCTAGGATACCCGGTAGGTGTTCCCCCTCAATGCCTGGGCAGATGCTGGTGTCATGGCACTAACGCAGAAAAAACTCAAAGGCCAGTCTGGAGAGGAAGAGGATGAGTTCGCATTTGCAAATGTTAACTTTGGGGCACCTATAAAGCATTCAGGAATACATCTGGGTTTGAATCTCCCAGAGAGGTCTGAGCTGCAGAGACAAGTCAAGTGACTTGCCCAGGCTACACAGTTCATTGGGGGTGGTGGCAGTGCAGAAGTTGAGTGGAATCAAGTCAGTGTTTGTTCCGCCATTGTATGCTACCCATAATGCCCCGCATCAGGCCAACCAGTGGAGGTGTGAGGTGTGAAGTTGCGTTTCTGGCCCTAAGCTCTCTGTGCCTCTTCCCCTCGCTTCCTGTTCCACTTTTCCAGCTTGCAGACTTCCCGTGCCTGCTCGTTTCTCCTTTTCCTTTATCTTAATTAAAACTATACTCAGGAAAGGATCCACAATGATGAGAATGATGAACATAATGATGAGACGAAGAGGATTAGTTAGGGATGTATTTTGTGTCTGGCCATGCTGAGTTTTTTCCCTACACCTTTTAAGTCAATTCAGGCTGTTCTAGTCTCTACCCCCACTGAAGCTATGCACTGAAAAGACCCAATCCTACACACAACTTCTATTTCTGGGTCTTTCAAATGCAGAGATCTTAGGGAAGAGCTACAAGAGAACTAGAGGGTGCCTCGTTAAATGTGAATTGCAGATAAGTAACCATTTTTTTCTTAGTGTAAATATGTCCCAAGCATTGCTAGGGGCATACTTATGCTAGAAAGTTATTGTTTAGCTGAAATCCAAACTTAACTGGGTGACTTCTCCTGTTTCGTTTTTTTTGTTTGTTTGTTTGTTTGTTTGTTTGTTTGTTTTTTGCTAAATCTGATAATCCTACTATAGGGTGAAGGGAAACAGCCTTTGCGAACATGACAGGGGGATAAAGAAGGGAGAAGAAAACAGCAGGAGAGAGGGAAACCCCAACACCAGGACAGTTGAGAAGCTCTCACAGGACTGGGCCTGAGTCCACCCCTCACACAAAGGAGAATGTGCAGAGCCTCTGGAAGAGGCACTATGATCCTCCAGGAGGCTGGGCCTTTGGCCTCAGAGAATGCTCCAGAGTCCGTGGGACCAAGCAGGGCAGACATGCCCAGAGACCTTAACATCAGGTAGCCATTTGTGCTTAGACAATTAGTTTTTATCCTCTACTAGGCCCCAAAGATTGAGATGGGGGTGGTCTAATAATGACTGAGAGTGGATTTCCTGCCAACCAACATACAGGAGACTTCAAGCTAAACTTAATTTTATCTAAAGGAAATGATGTGACATTTCTAACATCCTGTTTTGTGAAGAAACTTTCTCAACAGCAGAATAATCGTCAATACTGTAAAAGAGAATATTTTCTATGTGACACACACCATGTTAAGTGTTTTATGTTCATTATTTTGGTTTTTGTATAACAAAATTATTATGGTTATTATGGAACAAGAGCAGGGGTCATTTGTTCATGGAGAGTCAGCCTCTGGGAGTATGTGAAGAAGATCCTAGATGACATAACAGAGGACATAAAGCAGCACCCACTTCACTTATGGGTTAGCCTGGCTCTGGTCCCCAAACCTAATTCTGATATAAAGGAAAAATGAGCTCAGAAAGAGGCTTCACTCGATAGACAAGATATTTATTTCAGGAGCCTGCCCTCTGCCAGTCTGCCTTGCCATTCCCTTTAAAAGGCTAAAAGGGTTGGTCCTGATGTAAATGCTTCATTTCCTTGTTTCAGACATAATTTTTAGGATTAGCTCAGAACTTGTGGCCTTTTCCCTTACCAAGTTTTTCCAAGTCCTGTTACCCAAAAACAACCTGTATCTTTGCACCAAGGTTTCAGTGAAAGCATTATATTATGCAATTACTATTTACTTGAAAGAGGGTGAGTTTTCTTTCCAACTGATAGTATCATTTCCTTAGGCAGACAGAATTTCCTCATCAAGTACAGAAAAACTTTGTTGTACTTTACTTCAATTTCTGCACTTCGGAGATACTGTTGTGCCCCCCCCCAAACACACACACACACATTGAAGGCTTGTGGCAACCCTGTGTAGAGCAAGTCTGTAGATGACATTTTTCCAACAGCATTTGCTCACATCTCTGGGTCACATTTTGGTAATTCTCACAAAATTTCTAAATTTTTCAGTATTGTTATACTTGCTATGGTGATCTGTGATCAGTGATCTTTGATGTTACTGTTGTAATTGTTTTGAGGTGTCATACTCATATAAGACAATGAACTTAATCCATAATTGTTGTATGTGTTCTGACTGCTCCACCAATGAGCTGATCTCCCATCTCCCAGTCCTAGGGCCTCTCTATTCCCTGAGACACAAACAATATTGAAATTAGGCCAATCAATAGCCCTACAATGGCCTCTAAGTGTTCAAGTGAAAAGAAGTCACTCATCTCTCACTTTAAATCAAAAGCTAGAAAGGATACAGCTTAGCTAGAAAGGCATGTCAAAAGCTGAAATGGGCTGAAAACTAGGCCTCCTGTACTAACTAGCCACGTTGTGGATGCAAAGGAAAAGTTCTTGAAGGAAATGTAAAGTGTTACACCAGTGAACACACGAATGGTAAGAAAGCAAAACAGCTTTATTGTTGATATGGAGAAAGTGTTAATGGTTTGGATAGAAGATCAAATCAGCCACAACATTTACTTAAACCAAAGCCTAACCCACAGCAAGGCCCTAATTCTCTTCGGTTCCATAAAGGCTGAGAAAGGTGAGGAAGATGCAGAAGAAAAGTCTGAAGCCAGCAGAGGCTGGTTTGTGAGGTTTAAGGAAAGAAGCCGTCTCGAGAACATAAAAGTACAAGGGGAGGGATGCCTGGGTGGCTCAGTTGGTTAAGCACCTGCCTTCGGCTCGGATCATGATCCCAGCGTCCTGGGATCGAGTCCCACATCGGGCTCGTTGCTCAGCAGTGAGCCTGCTTCTCCCTCTGCCTCTGCCTGCCTCTCTGTCTGCCTGTGCTTGCTTGCTCTCTCCCTCTCTCTCTGTCAAATAAATAATAATTTAAAAAAAAAAAGTACAAGGGGAGCAGCAGGTGTTGATGTAGAAGTTGCAGCAAGTTCTCCAGAAGATCTTGCTAAGAGAATTAATGAAGGTGGCTACACTAAACAACAGATTTTCTGTGTAATAGACCAGTCTATTGGAAGAAGATGTCATCTGGGACTTTCACAGCTAGAGAGGAGAAGTCAATTCTTGGCTTCAAAGCTTCCAAGAACAGGCTGATTCTCTTATTAGGGGCTAATGTAGCTGGTTCCTTGAAGTTGAAACCAGTGCTCATTTACCTCTGAAAAACCTAGAGCCCTAAGAATATGTTAATTCTACTCTGCCTCTGCTCCATAAATAAAGCAACAAAGATTGAGTGATACCACATCTGTTTATAACATGGTTCACTGGACATTTTAAGCCACTGTTGAAACCTACAGTTGAAAGATTCCTTTCAAAATACTACTGCTGGGGCACCTGCGTGACTCAGTGGGTTAAGCCTCTGCCTTTGGCTCAGGTCATGGTCTCAGGGTCTTGGGATCGAGCCCCACATCAGGCTCTCTACTCAGCGGGGAGCCTGCTTTCCCCTCTCTCTCTGCCTGCCTCTCTGCCTACTTGGAATCTCTGTCTGTCAAATAAATAAATAAAATCTTTAAAAAAAAATACTACTGCTCATTGACAATGCACTTGGTCACCCAAGAACAATGATGGGTTCAATGAGATTCATGTCATTTTTATGCCTGCTAACACAACATCCATTCTGCAGTTCATGGATCAAGAGTAATTTTGACTTTCAAATCTCATCATTTAAGAAATGCATTTTGTAAGGTTATTGCTAGTACAAAGAGTGATTCCTCTGCCTCTAGATCCAGACAAAGTAAATGTAAAGCCTTCTGGAAAGGATTCACCGTTCTACATGCCATTCAGAACATGTGATTCATAGTTAGAAGTCAAAATATCAATATTAAGAGGAGTTTGGAAGAAAATGAGTCCAGCCTTCATGTGTCACTTTGAGGGTTCAAGACCTAAGTAGAGGAAGTAATTGCAGATGTGATGGAAATAGCAAAAGAACCAGAATCAAAAACGAAGCCTGAAAATGGGACTGAGTGTCTGCAGTCTCATGATCAAACTTGAATGGGTGAATTGTAGCTTTTTATGAATGAACAAAGAAAGTGGTTTTTGGTGTTTTTTTTTAAGATTTTATTTATTTGACACAGAGAGAGAGATAGCAAGAGAGGAAACACAAGTAAGGGGAGTGTGAGAGGAAGAAGCAGGCTTCCTGCTGAACAGGGAGCCCCGTGCAGATCCAATCCCAGGACCCTGGGATCGTGACCTGAGCTAAAGGCCGACAAATAACGGTTGAGCCACCCACACGCCCCAAGAAAGTGGTTTCTGGGGATGAAAACTAGTCCTGGTGAAGATGCTCTGAAGATGGTCGAAATGATAACAAACTATTTAGAGTATTACATAAATTTTAGCTGATAAATCAGGGGCAGGGTTTGAGAGGATTAACTCCAATTTTGAAAGAAGTTCCACTCTGGGTAAAATAATATCAAATAGCATTGCACGTTAATAAAGAAATCACTGCACTGAGTAAAGTATGAATAAATGAAACAATGAAATTTGGAACACTGAAATAAAATAAAATAAAATAAAGTCTAAAAAAAATCACTCATGGGACGCCTGGGTGGCTCAGTGGGTTAAAGCCTCTGCCTTCGGCTCAGGTCATGATCTCAGGGTCCTGGGATCGAGCCCCGCATCGGGCTCTCTGCTCAGCAGGGAGCCTGCTTCCTCCTTTCTCTCTGCCTGCCCCTCTGCCTACTTGTGATCTCTCTCTGTCAAATAAATAAATAAAATATTTAAAAAAAAAATCACTCATGAAAGGAAGAATCCATCAATGAGACAAACTTCACTGTTGTCTCATTTTAAGAATGTCTGCAGTCACCCCAACCTTCAGTAACCACCACCCTGTTCAGTCAGTAGCTATCACAGCAAAACCCTCCACCAAAAGAGAGGTTAGGCTTCATTGAAATCTCAGGTGATGGTTAGCATTTTTTAGCAGTAAAGTATTTTTTCTCAAAATACATACTTTTTAAAAACATAATGCTATTGCCCACTTAAAAGACTATAGTATAGGGTAGACAAGACTTTCATATGCACTACGAAATCAAAAGAAATTTATCTGACACACTTTCTCATGGTGGTCTGGCACTGAACCCACAATATCTCCAAAGTATGTCTGTACTCAGTGTTCCTTCTCCAGTAATAAGAAGCAAATAGGTATTGGCCTAACTTGGAAACATTTTGTGCCCCCACGCACTTTTGTAAGAAGATATGAAATGGTTTTCCTTTCGTGCTGAAAAATAAATCACAGTCACCCAATAGGCTAGCATCTGATTTTGCAATCTCAAGTCATCTTCAGCGTGTCACAAAAAAAGAAATCGTCATCATTGTCACCATCTTGCTCAACAACACCTAGCATTATAATGTCTGTCCACAATTACAATGATTATAAAGGGTGATAGGTCATGAAAAGAAATTTCTTAATTCTTGACCAAAAAAGCTTAGCAATTAGATTTTAAAGAGGTTTTCACATTTAACCTTACAAATGAACCCTTTACCAAAATTTATTGGAAAAGAGGGTTTTTCAAGGAGAGATTTGTGTTACAGGATTTATTGCCAAGCCCATGGTCTCTGGAACAGATACCTGATACTACAAATAGTTCAATCAGAGGTTGGTCTTAAATATCTAGATGTTGAAGGCAAGGAGTTATTGACATCAATATAAGCACCTTGTGCTGGGGAAGCTCCCCACCACGGAAAATGAAGGTAGAAATAACAGTTTCTTTGTGAAGGAACTGGGAGGCATATACATGAATACATAGTCCTTAATCCCCATGCAAATCCCACAACTTTGACCTCCTTAGCATTTCTACTATTGTATGAACTGCAGCAAGTTAAAGGCCAATTTATCGTTTCATAGAAACAATTAAGATCCAGACCTTTTTCCACCCGGATGTATCAGAGATTTTTCAAGGTCAAAAGCTATATTATCTCTGACTTTTAAAAACATATTTATTCTGGGTTAGGTTTCTCACTGTTGGAGACTAGAGTCACAAATATGAAAAAAGGAAAGACTAGAATGTACCATTATCATTATGATCTCATTTTTTTAAATACAGGTAGACAAATAGAGAAACATATATATAACATATATTATATATATAAACATAAATAAATGTAATATACAAATAAATATAAATATTACTTAGTACAAATATAAAAATATATATACATATTTCCTAGTTCTGTCTAGCAAAGAAATCAGAAACAATAAAACTCCAATGAGAACACCCATATTTGGGTATTAGGAATGAGTGCTCTCTGGACAAAAGGTGGATTCTAGGACTGGGGCAGGGAAAGTATAAAATGATCCTGTTGTACTATATTGCTCTAGAAGTCAGAAAGCATCCAAAGAATGTCAGAGATCATCAAAAGCATACAGAAACTGATTTGAAGGGATTCTCAGAGGTAAAATCAGGGACGACTTGAGCATCAGAATAACTAATGACAGTAGTGGATTATAACTTATTTTATTTAAAAAGATTCATGAGCAGCGCCTGGGTGGCTCAGTGGGTTAAAACCTCTGCCTTCGGCTTAAGTCATGGTCTCAGGGTCCTGGATTCAAGCCCCACATCAGGCTCTCTGCTCAGCAGGGAGCCTGCTCCCCCCTCCCCCGCCTCTGCCTGCCACTCTGCCTACTTGTGATCTCTCTCTCTAGCAAATAAATAAATAAAATCTTAAAAAAAAAAAAAGATTCATGAATCCAGACTGATACAAGTAAATAAGTGCATAGATAGGAAAACCCGAAAGGCTCTTCCTAACAGTAAAACAGATATAGAAGTAAAAATACATCAGCAGTTATGAGTTGGAAAATGAACAATGGGGAAACAAAAGCAAAAATAAACTACTGGGACTTCATCAAAATAAAATCTTCTGCATAGTGAGGGAAACAATCAACCAAACTAAAAGGCAACCTAGAGAATGGGAGAAGATATTTACAAATGACACATCTGATAAAGGGTGACTATCCAAAATATGTAAAGAACTTACATAAATCAACACCCAGAAAAAACAAATAATCCAGTTAAAAAATGGGTAGAAGACATGAACAGACATTTTTCAAAGAAGACATATAGATGGCTAATAAGACACATGAAATGATGCTTACATCACTAGCCATCAGGGAAATGCAAATCAAACTACAATGAGATATCACTTCACACCTGTCAGAATGGCTAAAATCATCAACACAGGAAACAAGTGTTGGCAAACGTGTAGAGAAAGGGGAACCCTCTTACACTGTTAGTGGGAATGCAAACTGGTGCAGCCACTCTGGAAGAGTATGGAGACTCCTAAAAAACAAACAAACAAACAAACCAAATAAAAATAAAAATTAAAAAAGTTAAAAACAGAACTACCCTGTAATGCAGCAACTGCACTACCAGGTATTTAACCAAAGGATTCAAAAATACTAATTCAAAGGAATACATGCACCCAATGTTTATGGCAGCATTATCTACAATAGCCAAAATATGGAAAGAGCCCAAGTGCCCATCAACTGATGAATGGATAAAGTATTACTCAGCCATAAAAAAGAATGAAACCTTAGCATTGCAACCATGTGGATGGAGCTAGAGTGTATTATGCTAAGTGAAATAAGTCAGAGAAAGAAGGACAAATACTATATGATTTCACTTATATGTGGAAGTTAAAAAACAAAACAAATGAACATTCTAGGGGGAAAAAGAGAGGCAAACCAAGAAGCAGGCTCTTAACTATAGAGAAGAAACTAATGGCTGCCAGAGGAGAAGTGGGCAGGGGATGGATTAAATTGGTGATGGGTATTAAGAAGTACACTTGTTGAAATGAGAAATCAGTGTCATATTTGATGAATCACTAAATTCTACACCTGAAACCAATATTGCACTACATGTTAACTAGCTGTAATTTAAACTAAACTTAGGTGGAAAAAAACCCAAATTTTTGAAATAAAAAAAAAAAGAAAATCAACAATGGATGCCCAAACTATCAGATCAAAGTTTGATAAGGAACATGATATTAACATAGCCTCAAAGTATATCCCATGAAATTCTTGATAATTACAAAGAAGAAAATTAACAATATTACGGTGAAGAAATCTAGTGAACACCATCCTAAGTTATCAACGTTAGTATCACTGATATTGGGACAGACCTACATTAAGTGTCTCATCCTACGATGCATCAAGGTGGATACACCTAACTTCTTTCTTTCTAAAAAATTCATAACCTGACTCTAATCATAAGGAAACATTAGCTCAGCCCAAGCTGAAGGACACTACACAAAACAAATGGCCTGTACCTTTCAAAAATGCTAAAACAGTGAAAGACAAATTCAAAGAACCACTTAAAATGAGAAAACAATGGGCATTAAGGAGGGCATGTGATCTGATGAGCACTGGGTGTTATAAGAACTAATGAATCATTTAACACTACACCAAAAACTATGCTGGCTAGTTAAATTTAAATAAAAAATAAATAAAAATAAAATAAATAAATCATAAATAAATAAATATTTTTTAAAATAAAAGAAAATGAGAGAACAATTACATAGACAACTAAATGCAATGGATGAATCTGGAATGGATCCTGGGAGACAACTGACAACATCTGATTATGCACTGTTGATTAAATAACAGTATTGCATCAACATTAAATGTCTTAAGTTTGATTATTTCACCGTGATTATGTAAGAGGACATCCTTTTTCTTGGGAAATACACACTAAAGTGTTTAGAAGTAAAGGAGCAAACAGTCTCCAACTTACTCCAAAATGGTTCAGAAAAAAATTGTGTGTGCATATGAGAGAGAGAGAGAGAGAAAGGAAGAAGAAGAGTGAGTGGGGCAAGATGTGAACACAGTGAATCTGGATAAAGTACAAGTTGATATTTGTACTATTCTTGTAACTTTTCTATAAATTTAAAATTATATCAAAATAACAAGTTACAGAGGTGCCTGGGTGGCTCAGTCGGTTAAGTGGCTGCCTTTGGCTCAGGTCATGATCCTGGGGTCCTGGGATTGAGCTCCACTTCCTGCTTGTCTGGTCAGTGGGGAGCCTGCTTCTCCCTCTTCCTCTGTACCTCCCCCTGCTAGTGCTCTCTCTCTCTCCCTAATAAATAGATAAAATCTTGGGAGATGAAGAGGAGAAGTGAGTTGGGGGAAATCAGAGGAGAAGACAAGCCATGAGAGACGGTGGACTCTGAGAAACAAACTGAGGGTTTGAGAGGGGAGGGGGTGGGAGTTAAGGAGGGCACATATTGCACGGAGCATTGGGTGTGGTGCGTAAACAATGAATTTTGGAACACACAAAAAAATTAAATTAAAAAAAATAAAATAAAAGTTACAAAAATATACCCATTCTTCAGGGCCAAGTGAGTCCTTACTTAGAGCTTCGATGAATCTTTCTCTTCCCACTACAGAATGAAATCATAAATCTCAGAATTTTATTGCTGGGAGAGTCTAGATACTTTTCTCTCCAGAGAAATTCTGTAGTATGGTGAGTCTGCACTATTCATCAATTGCTAATTAATCAAAAGGCTTCTGAGGAAGTCACTTCTCTTGTCTTCACCCATTGCCAACATCTTCTGCCATCATTTATCTCTCCAATTATACTGTAAGTCTCTTGAGACCTTAAAATGTGTCTTACAAGTTCTTTAACCTTCTGCTGTCTTGTTCATATTCCCCACCCCTTCTCCTACCCCAGCCCCCATGATCCACAGTCAAAACTGAGACACAAAGCTGGTGAATTCCTCCTATTACTACTCTACTCCTTGTGTTTCAGCTTAGATACCAGTCGTTTGTGACAGCCCAGACCAGATTGGATTATCTTTGTACCTACTCCTCCTAGAATGCGTGTTTACACCATAGGATTAGCTTGCTGAACTGAAAGTGGCTACTTTCTTGTCCATCTCCCTTACCACATCCCAAGCTCCCTGAGGGCCAAGACTGGGGGAGAGGTATGAAGACTCATTAAATATTTATTGAATATCAAAATGAGTAATAATGGTTTAATTTTTGGACGTCAACATGTCATGCCAGTTTCTGTGCCATTTTCAGATATTACTTGGTGTGTAAGCTCTGCAGATTTCTAGGACCCACCTGGAATGTAATGAATATCAAATTTATAAATTTACAAATTTATCAGGCAATTCTAATGCATATTAATACTTAGAGCTATTGGGACTTCATCAAGATCAAAAGCTTTTGCACAGCAAAGGAAACGGTCAACAAAACCAAAAGACAACTGACAGAATGGGAGAAGATATTTGCAAATGACATATCAGATAAAGGGCTAGTATCCAAAATCTATAAAGAGCTTAGCAAACTCAACACCCAAAGAACAAATAATCCAATCAAGAAATGGGCAGAGGACATGAACAGACATTTCTGCAAAGAAGACATCCAGATGGCCAACAGACACATGAAAAAGTGCTCCATATCACTGGGCATCAGGGAAATACAAATCAAAACCACAATGAGATACCACCTCACACCAGTCAGAATGGCTAAAATGAACAAGTCAGGAAATGACAGATGCTGGCAAGGATGTGAAGAAAGGGGAACCCTCCTGCACTGTTGGTGGGAATGCAAGCTGGTGCAACCACTCTGGAAAACAGCATGGAGGTTCCTCAAAAAATTGAAAATAGAGCTACCTTATGACCCAGCAATTGCACTACTGGGTATTTACCCTAAAGATACAAACGTAGTGATCCGAAGGGGCACGTGTACGCGGATGTTTATAGCGGCAATGTCCACAATAGCCAAGTTATGGAAAGAACCTAGATGTCCATCAACAGATGAATGGATAAAGAAGAGGTGGTATATATATACAATGGAATACTATGCAGCCATCAAAAGAAATGAAATCTTACCATTTGCGACGACATGGATGGAACTAGAGCATATTACGCTTAGCGAAATAAGTCAACTGGAGAAAGACAACTATCACATGATCTCCCTGATATGAGGAAGTGGAGATGCAACGGGGGTGGGGGTTAAGGTGGTAGGAAAAGAAAAAATGAAACAAGATGGGATCGGGAGGGAGACAAACCAAAAGAGACTCTTAATGTCATAAAACAAACTGAGGGGGGTGGGAGGGGGAGAGGGGTTGGGAGAGGGTGGTGGGGTTACATTATATGTTTAAATAAAAAAGCTTAAATAAAAAGAAAATTTTTTAAAAAAGCAGAAAAAAAAAATACTTAGAGCCATAGAAGGAGCAGAATGAAGTCATATTCCGTAATTCCTGCCCCTGCCTTTCCCCCTTTTCCATAGTGTAAAACTCACCAACGTGAATTTTGCTGAAATCCTGGAGTTTCTTCCCAATATACACCCCCCCTATTGAAGTATGGCCTTTGTGGATCTGGCCTCTTGGACTGCTTCTCATTAACAACTTTAAAGAATTTTGCAAGCCCCTCATATCCATCCAAAATTTGAGGCTAGTTGCTACTAAAGAAGCCAACTTACTTAATATATCTGGGAAAGAATGTAAAGGAGATACATTTGAACATAACCAAAATGTTACAGAGAAAATGACAAAAAGACAGCATGTAGGATAAAATACAAAAACAGAAAAAGATTTGCTTTCCAACCCTAGTGTGGAAAGAGGGTTTTCATCTAGAAAAACCATGGCTTAGGATGAAGCCAACTGTTACATACAATTACATATCCCTTAGAACATTAGCAGTGCCCTCAAAGTTTAAAAAAGGAGGAGAGGACACTTATGGTAGTATCAAGTTTTAGCGAGGGTCTTAACAGAGTGATATTTTAGTCTGTGGACTATTAATAACCTCTGTGCTATGTGATTCTAGATGAATAGTAAAATAAGATACTCATTTCTTGACCTATCTCTAAAATCATGATCTTTACTTTAAGGCTCATGACATGAAAAAAAAAAAAGACAAAAAAAGATCAATGGACAGCATTTTGAACACTGTGACATAAATTATTCTGAGTTAATTATTTACTAGTTGAGAGAGCCAAGGGAGATAAAGCAAGATCCCAATGTAAGTGAAATAAACTGTGTGCATATTTAAATAATTCATATTTTAATTAAAATTGTCTATGGAACACTAAGATATTCCAAAATCATTTTGACCAACACCTACTTCCATGAGTTTAAAAAAGAAAAAGAAGAATCACCATACAGAACTTTGCATGGTTTTTGAAAAGGTCTCCAGACTGCAGAAACACGAGGTCACACGCTTTTACCCTGGCCCCTGCTATAATTAGCTTGTGGTGTCAAGAGCGGGGTGTACAAGTGAACAGCAGGTACCCAGTAGGTTTTGCTGCATGAAGCATAATGAGGATTTTAGATGTAACACACTAATACTTGTTTTATTACCGTAGTCAATTGTCCATGCATCTTAGGATTCATGTTGTGTACATTGGCTAAGTCATGTTTCTTTCATTAGCTGAAGCAATTAATGTACATTCAGCCTTTTAAGTGCTACCTCTTTATGCTTTCTCCTTGTGTAATTCAGTTTGCAATGATTAAAATAATTTTTCAGTGGCGATGTCACAGCTTAATGAAAAAATATACAGCACTAATGTAAGAAGCATTTGTAAACATTTTTAGGAGGATATTGTTTGTTTTTACACAACACTGTAGCAGATGGCTATAAAAAGCAGCTCAAACTCAAGAATAGCTGAGAGACAGACCTCAGGGGATTGGGATAAACAAGAGGAAAAAGGAGAAATTTTACTCCTTTGAAGGAGAATTTAACTCCATGTCAGAAATAGCTTTTGGTCCCTCTTTTGGTCTCTACAGCTAAGGACTAAATATGGTCTAGTGTTTACAATCAATGACTCAGTCTTGTTCAACTTTTTAACTACGGGGCACTTACCTTGTGCCAGGCCCCAGGCTAAATCTTTGAGACATAGCTTCTCGTTCTATCACAGAAATAGTGGGAAACAAAGACATGGGAAGATGAAATAACGTTCCCTAGAGTCTCAACTGCCAGTGAGCCTAGAGCTGGGATCCATCCCACATCCAGTTCCCTCTTATCCCCAGGGCAGCGTGGTTAAAGAGCTGGGCTGCCTGGGCTTATACCTGTGCTTCCTTGTGTATTAGCGACAGGACTGGAGCAAGTTGCTTAGCCTTCCTGAGCTTCAGTTTAACTGTCTTTAAAATTGGAGATAGTCCCGGAAACCTGACTGGAAGCTCTGTGGCCATGAGTTGGTGAGTGTGGGTCATGTGCTCAGAAGCACAAGCATGCACATCTCCTCTTATAACTATCGCTCTGTCCGTGCTATATTGCCCGTCCTGCCTTATCTGCGCTCCCATTGCAGGTCTAATTGTCCCTTTGTTTTAAGCAAGATCTTATGCTTTTTTGATGCCTTGTGGTAAATAAGTGTGTACATAAATGGTCTTGGAGAGGATGATGACACACTCGCCACACATCATAATCAGAATCCAGATTTCATCAACGTTCTCAGTATCTCTCCTAATTTCATAAGTGGTTATCCTTTTTATGCACATGGGCAATAATTTCAATATTTATATTTTTTAATTATTTTTCACTCCTGAAGGCATGATATGATAATTCAGTCTTTAGCAGCTAGATATATGTGATCAGACAAAGGAGTTCAGACACTGAGAACATTGTGTGTTTCCTTTAGATCCCCAGTCAGCACTGAACAGAAGAAAAGCCATCCTCATCTGTGGTGACTTACTACATTCCTTCCTTGGACTGGTTGCTCCTTCTGCCTTTATAATGCCTCTCCTGATTCTATATTTGTCATATTCCTACTCTCCTTCAGAGACATAGCTTAACTGTTATCTCCTCCAAGAAGCTTTCCAGACCTGCTTTTTTTTTTCCAGATAAAATTATCTCTCCCTCATCTGAATGCCTAAGGCAGAAAACACCGGTTTTCCTCCA
>RCUC01153725.1:0-27929 GCA_003697995.1 Taxidea taxus jeffersonii | reverse complement strand
TTATTCCTAGGTATCTTATGTTTTTGGGTGTAATTGTAAATGGGATTGACTCCTTAATTTTTCAAGATGGGATCGGGAGGGAGACAAATCAAAAGAGACTCTTAATGTCATAAAACAAACTGAGGGAGGTGGGGGGGGAGAGGGGTTGGGAGAGGGTGGTGGGGTTACATTATATGTTTAAATAAAGCTTAAATTAAAAAAAAATATTCCTACATTTTGGTAAGGGAAGGTTGGCAATAATGGGTAAAGTAGCATTCTTTTCTTTGTTATTTTTCTTTCTGCTGGGTCTTTCTTTCTTTCTTGGTCAGAGGTCTAAATGTTTACTGCACTTAAATAACTGTCAGTTACCCTTGAAAACAAGCAATATTAATTTGGGTTAAATGACTCACAGTCTTACCTGCTAATGCTGTTATGGGATTGGGATTTGCAAATTTGCTGCAGACTTCCTTCAGAACCATTAAATATTGCATTGCTTGTAAATTACCAACAAAATGTTTGTAGTCATGAATTTACCTATTTTACAAGGTAACTTGACCGTACTTGAAAAATATGTTTAAACACTGAAGTTCCAGTCAGTGCTACAATCATTTTGTAGAGGATAGATTACATTAGGATTGTTTTATTGAATTTCTATACAGATGTTCATGATGTGTGTTCATATGAGGGTTACTATGTGTATATCCTAAAACAGCATGTTCTTTTTCTTCAGTATGAAGCATGTAACACTAGAATATACCACAAAGGTGGTGGGCCTTTCAGAATATACTGAGCTTTATGATAAATTAAATATTACTAGTGATGACCTTCAGATTCAGATAAAGGTAAGTGTATATATGGAGATGTAGTCATTTCTTGTTGTCTACCTCACTATTTATATCTTTTAAAGTATTGGCCCTATTTTATCTAAATATGATTAAAGAATGTGGAAGATATTTATCTTGAGGCCCTCTTGTTTATTAAAATAAAACTTGCTTCTAAGGTAAATTTAGATTGATCAGATATCCATCAATATGAATTATAAAACTTCATTTAATTGTTTCTTTCCCAAAACTAGATAGTCATTTCCTCAAAGTGGGATTTTTATAGTATCCTCAGTTACTTGAACAGTGTCCAGTCCAAGATCTGGTATGTAAAATGTCTTTTAGATAGAACTGTTTATTAAAGGAATTAAACAAGAACTGGTTAGGTCTTCTGGGTAACCAGTTGTGTTATTCTATAGTCCTTCAATAACTCTCTGTATCATTCCTCAAATAGCTTTCATGTTGTTGTAACAGTAGAATCCTGTGACAGTAGTTGTGGTTAACTAAACTAAATTCTTGCCCAAAGTAAAACACATACACATACACACACACACATAGAGCAAAACAAGGAAAGAAACAAACAAAAAGATTAGAAATGCAGTGATTTTTTTATTTGTTATGTTCTTTCCTTGTTTTGTCATTGTATATACACTTCTTCAAGGCTTAATTTGTCTGTGGAATACAAAATGGAGTTAGATTCCCAAAACTCAGTTATACCATAAAAAATGTGCTGGGGAAAAAATGGATCAAGTGTCTTCCCTTGTTTATTTTTACTCATCATCCAAATTATATAAGTACAAATCAAATATGATTTTAGCTCTATTTTTTAATTTCCAGCTCATGACAATTTAAATGGCAAGTTTTATAAAAATCATTATTGCACATGTTGAAATACATTGATTTAGACTATACTGCACCCTTCAAGTTATTATACTCAATAATTTTGTTGATAATAACTGCCTTTTACTTTGAACATTTTGGGGAATAGCTGTCAATCAAATATGTTCCCCTAATGGTTATTTATATCGTTTGCACTGATCGCTCTTCTTCAGTCATAGACATTATTCAAATATTTAAAATTGAGATGAACTGCAAAGACAATCACAGAATAATTCACCTAAAACTTTCTCCTGAATTTCTTAGTTTTCAACTGCAGAAATTGAATTCCAACTATACTGTTAAGATCTCAAAATATGACAAAGATCAGTTAAAGATTTTTAAAAATGGGTGGTAAGAATACTCATTTAACTGAGATAGATATTCCTGTCTTACTACTGTGTCTGAAAACTATTGACTACCCACAATCTTAAATTCAACTATTAGTTGTAAATTAAAATTTTAGAGTTTCCATTTATCATTGCATCTTTTAAGGATAAAGGTAATTTAAAATCAAAAGGAACTATAATCCAAGTTAATATAATATAATAAAGTTTCTACCTGCAACTTTATAACTGACTAGATACAGAAAGAGTGTGGGAGTGCTTGGGTGGTTCAGTTGTTTAAGCTTCTGCCTTTGGCCCAGGTCATGATTCCAGGGTCTTGGGACTGAGCCCCACATTGAGCTTTGCTTTGGGCTTCTTGCTCAGCATGGAGCCTGCTTCTCCCTCTCCTTCTACCTACCACTCTGCCTACTGTGCTCTCTCTCTCTGTCACATAAATAAATGAAGTCTTTTAAAAAAAAAGAAAAAATATTTATCTTCTCACCATTGTTTTGCAGATGGTTATTTGCTATATAATTTTCATAATATAATTATTTCTCTTTTAATTAAAAAAGCTGAAGAGAAATAGGAAGACTTCTGTTAACATTTTAATACTTTTGGAATGTTCTCATCATAGATATCACACACACACACATATATGTATATGACATAGATATAAACAATATCTTCCATTTGTTCAGTGTGGAGATGAAGTTGATAAGGACCTATGGCAGTGGTGGCGTAATGACCTCTCTAGAGATTTTTAATTTAAGTGGAAAAAAATAGGTTTGGGAAATGTGCTGTTATCTAAATATCTTAAAAATGATACATTTATTTAAAATGCATTCTGTTTATAGATATATCTCATTCCTGGAACATTAGATTTTACATAAAAGATGCCTCCTATTAATGAATGTCAAATTAAAATGATATTTTATATGTTTAAGTAAAACAGATATACAAATTCTATTGTTTAAACTTATTTCTATGCTCTTTCACTTTCGATAGAAGGTGAACTCCCTTTTATGTTGCATTTTGTTCCATTGTGCATAACATTTCCTAGGAAACATAGAATGGAGGAAAAGAAGAAGGAAAGGAGACTTGCTTCTGAAACTGATAGTGGATACATTGTATAGATCTCTTGTCTCAGTCTTTCACATCTGCTACCTCATAAGATCCCCAAAATATTTCTATCAGTGTAGATGGGATAGATGCCGACTGAGAATCATGGTGATCAAATCTTATCCTAAGTTCCTCACCTAATAAGAATCAAGTTTAACTACAATTCGTGCCTGTAAGCCTCAAATTCAGCATTCTCTCCTTCCATCTTTTCATTTTAGTTTCTAATGGAGACAGAATGATGCCTGACAAAAACTACTTAAATATATTAAAACGATCAGAAATTCAAAGGAATTTCAAAAATTCTGAGCCATAAGCATAATTTCACAGAAAAAAATATTGAGTACATTTTGAAATATGTAAAATTTTCTCTTATAAATACCAGAGAAATCTCAGAGAAATAGTAAAAGAAGTGAGGAAAAATTTTATGATACATAACAAAGAATGATGCATCCTCCACTGTGAGCAAACTCTTGTCAAGCTTTGGAAATCTCTTGCTCTATTGGCAACATCATTAGTTAATATCAGGTACAGTCTTGGACATACCAACTTTTCATCTCTGGCCTCAGGGAGCTTAATATATCCCTTGGTTTACCAGCACCTGTTTTTGACCCATAAGTGAATTTTTATCTCAGTTTAATTCATTTTTTTAGTAATAAGTTCTTAATAAAATTTGATTTCAATTAAATGCTAACACATTCCATGATTATTAAATCAGATATTAGTCATACTGAAACATTACACTATCCCAGAGGGTTATTTTTGTTTCTTCTTCTCATTATAGCACATATCAAGGGAAATTTTTATTTTTATTTAAATTTTAAATTACTTAGCAGACAGCTTCATGAGACCAATATAGCACTCGTAATGATGACAGTTAATGTGACATTAAGGAATGAAATGGATAAAAGACATAATTTATATATACTTAATACTACAAAATAAATTGTTGATATATTAGGAACTTAAAGAATATTTTGTTACTGATTCTTAAGTCATTGTGTCTTGTTCAACCTAGTTTCCTTATTTCTACTCAGTTCAAAATAAATCCTTACTGACATTATAAATGGGGAGTTGAAGAATTTATGCTGTTATTTTCTTAAGAGTATTTTTAGAGCAGTTTTAAGTTTGCAGTAAAATTGAGCTGATAGTACAGAGAGTGCCCATGTTACTCTTGGCACCATGGCTGGGCAGCTTCCTCTCCTAGCAATATCTTATACCAGAGTAGTACATTTGTTACAATCCAGGGACCTACACTCACCTATCATTATCATTATCATCCAGAATCCATGATTTACCTTAGAATTCACCCTTGCTGTTTTACACTTCATAGATTTTGACAAATGCATAATAACCTGTATCCACCATTGTAGTGTCACCTATAATAGTTATATTGTTGTAGAAATACTCTGGGCTCTGCCTATCCTCCCCCTTACCCCCAATCCCTGGCAATCACTAATCTTTTTTCCTGTTTCCATAGTTTTTCCAGAATGTCAGTTAGGTGGATTCATATTGTATGCAACCTTTTCAAATTTGCTTCTTTTAGTTTATATTATGCATTTAAGATTTCTTCTTGTCTTGTTATGGCTTGAGGGCTCATTTCTTTAAAGCACCAGGTAATGCTCTGTTGTCTGGGATGTATCCATTTACCTACAGAAGGTTCTTTGCTGCTTTCAAGTTCTGGCAATTATAAATAAAGCTGCTATAAACATTTGTGCACAGGATTTTTGTGGACATAAATTTTCAGTTCATTTTGATAGATGCCAATGAGCACAATTGCTGGATGATAGGCTGGGAGTATTTTTTAAATTTAATTTATTTTATTTCTTTTCAGTGCTCCAAAATTCATTGTTTATGCACCACACCACACGCAGTGTTCCATGCAGTGGGTTTTATGGAGTATGTTTAAATCTGTAAGAAAATGTCAAACTGGGGCGCCTGCATGGCTCAGTGGGTTAAAGCCTCTGCCTTCAGCTCAGGTCATGATCTCAGGGTCCTGGGATTGAGCCCTGCATTGTGCTCTCTGCTCAGCGTGGAGCCTGCTTCCTCCTCCTCTCTCTGCCTGCCTCTCTGTCTGCTTGTGATCTCTGTCTGTCAAATAAATAAATAAAATCTTAAAAAAAAAAAAAAAGAAAAGAAAATGCCAAGCTGATTTCGAAAGTGGCTGCACCAGTTAGCATTCCTTCCAATAGTGAATGAGTTCCTGTTGCTCCACATCCTTACAAAAATTTGTTGTCAAAGTTCTGGATTTTGGCCTTCCAAAATAGCAGTGTAGTGTTACCTGTTGTTGTTTATTTTGCATTTCTCTGATGACATATAATATTTATCATTTTTTCATATGCTTATTTGCCATATGTGTATCTTCTTTGGTGAGGTTGCTGTTAAAAGTATTTGGCCCATTTTTTAATCAGTTTGTTTATTCTCTTATTGTTAAATATTAAGAGTTCCTTATAGATTTTAGATAAGAGTTCTTTTTGAGATGTGTTTCTTATAAATCTTTTCTCCTAGTCTATAACTTGTCTTCTCATTCTCTTGATACTGTCCTTTTGCAGAACTGAATTTTCTAATTTCGGTGAAATTCACTTTATTTCTTTCATGACTTTGGGGGTTTTAACAAAAGGCCATTGCCATACCCAAGGTTATCTGGGTTTACTCCTATGTCATCTTTAAGAGTTTCAATTTTTTACATCTTACATTTACATCCATAATCCATAGTTCATTTTTTAGTTAATTTTAATGAAGTTTGGAGGGTCTGTGTCCAGATTTTTTTTTTTTTTTTTGCATGTGGGTGTTCAGTGTTTCCAGCACTGTTTGTTGAAAAGACATCTCTTTTTTTTTGTATTGTCTTTTTTCCTTTATCAAATATCATCTGTGTATAGTTAGATGGGTCTCTTCCTGAGCATTCTAGTCTCTTGCATTGATCTACTTGTCTTTTCTTTACCAATACCACACTGTCTTAATTACTGAAGCTTTACAGTAGGTCTTGGCATCAGGTTGTCAGGCCTCATCTTCTTCAATATTGTGTTATGTACTCTGGGTCTTTTACCTCTTCATATAAACTTTGAGCCATTTTGTCAATATTTACCAAATAACTTGCTGGAATTTTAATTTATTACCTTGAACCTGTGGATCATACTGGGAAGAATGGACATATTGATAATATTCAATGTTCCTATCTATGAATATCTCTTCATTTTCGTAGTTATTCTTTGATAAATTTATTGTAGCTTTGTAGCTTTCCTAAGTATTTCATTTTTGAGGTGTTAGTGTAAATTATATTGTGGTTTAATTTCAAACTTGTTCATTGCTATTACTTAGGAAAGTGATTGGCTTTTATAATCCACATTTCCTGCAACTTTGCTAGAATGGCTTATTAGTTCCACATTTTTTGTAGATCACTTTAGATTTTCTATACAGATGATCATGTCATCTTTGGACAAAGACAGTTTATGTTTTTCTACCCAATCTTATTCCCTTTCCTCTGGTATTGCATTGTTAGGAATTCTAGTACGGTATTTAGGAGTAGTGGTAATAGGAGTCATCTTGCCTTGTTCTTGACCTTAGTGGGAAAGTTTTTCACCATTAAGTATGATATGAGTGATAAATTTTTGGTAGATAATTTTAAGTTGAGGAAGTTCTTCTCCTTTATTGGTTGCTGAGATGTGTGTGTGTGTGTGTGTGTGTGTGTGTGTGTGTGTGTTTTGTTTTGTTTTAATCATGAATAGGTGTTGGATTTTGTCAAGAACTTTTTCTGCATTTATTGATATGATCATTTTCTTCTTTAGCTATTAGTGTGATAGATAACATTAATTGATTTTCAATTATTGTACTAGTCTTGCATACCTGGAAAAAAACCTACTCGTTTATCACATATAACTCTTCTTACACATTGTTGGATTTGATTTGCAAACATTTTGTTGAAGATATTTACATTTATTCATGAGAGCTACTGATTTTTTCCTTTCTTTTCTTGTAATATCCTTGGTTTTAGTTTTAGGGTAATGCTGGCCTCACAGAATGAGTAAGGAGTCCTGCTTATATAAACTCCAAAAGACTGCATAAAATTAATATAGTTTCTTCCTTGAAAGTTTGGTATAATTCAGCAATAAACATATATGGGCCTTGTCCTTTCTGTTTGAAACATTTAAAATTATGGATTCAATTTTTTAGGTCTATACTCACATTGCTTATTTGTTCTTGTGTGAATCTTGGCATATTGTAACATTCAATTTGGTGGGCCAATTGTTGTTCATAGTATTACTTTATTACCATTTTAATACCCATGGGATTTGTAGAAATCTCTTTCATTTCTGATGGTATTAATTTGTGTCCTTTCTTCTCTCCCTCTTTCTTGCTCTCATTTTTCTATTCCTCTCTTTCTCTTTTCCCTAAGCTTGGATGGGAACTTACTGATTTTATTCATCTTTTCAAAGAACTAGCTTTGGTTTCCTTATTTTTCTCTATTGATTTTCTGTTTTAATTTTTGTAAAAGATTTATTTACTTATTTGAGAGAAGGGAAAGAGGGAGGAGAGAGAAAATCTTAAGTAGGCTCCATACAGTGCTCAGCACAGAGCCAACCTGGGGCTCCAGCCCAGGACCCTGAGATCATGACCTGAGCCTAAATCAAAAGTAGGATGCTTAACCAAGTGAGCCACCTAGATGCCCCCCGTGTTTTCAGTTTCTTTGATGGCTGCATTATTTTTATTATTATTTCTTTTCTTCTGCTTAATTTAGGTCTAATTTGTTCAATTTGTCAAATGGTTCAAACTTCCACTTATAAGATGAATAAGTTCTGAAGACCTAGTTTCCTGGGGTAGAAACTTAGGTTATTGATTTTAGGTATTTATTCTTCACTATTATATGTATCCAATGGTATGACTATCCCCCTAGAATACTCTCCATCTCATTTTATGAGTAAATATTATCCAGAAACCAAAGACAAATAAATGCACAATAAGAGAAGTATAGGTTATATCTCTAATGAACACATACATACACACACACACACACACACACACACACACACATGCAAAAATTCCAAACCAAATACTAGCCAACCAAAATCAACAGCACATTAAAAGATCATACAACATGATCAAGAAGGGTTTATCCCTGGGATCCAAGGATGGGTCAACATACACACATCAATAAACTTGATATGTCACACTCATAGAATGGAGAATAAAAATCAGAAAGAAAGAGCCCCCCAAAACACCTATGTATATATAGTCAAATGATATTTGATAAATGAGACAGGAATACTCAATGGAGAAAGGATAGTCTCTTCAAGAAATGGTGTTAGGAAAACAGGATATTCACATGCAAAAGAATGAAATTGAACCCCTAGCTTATACCACTCACAAAAATTAACTCAAAATTGATTTAAAAGAAAGCCAATCTTAAATAAGCCATGAAACTACTAAAAGAAAATAGAGAAAAAGCTCCTTGACATTATTTTAGCAATGATTTGCTTGGATATGATAGCAAAAACAGAATAAAAAGACATTAAAGGTAACTATATCAAATTGTAAAGCTCTGCACAGTAAAAAACAAAACAAAACAAAACAAACAAACAAACAAAGCCAAAACACAAACACACACAATGAAGAGACAACCTAAACAATGGGAGAATATATTTGCAAATCATGTATAAGTGGTTAATATTCAAAATATATAAGGAATGCTTAAAACTCAATAGCAAAAATACTAATAATCTGATTTTTTGAATGGGCAGATTATTTATTTATTTATTTATTTATTTATTTATTTATTTTTAAGATTTTATTTATTTGACAGAGAGAAAGGAGTACAAGTAGGCAGAGAGAAAGAGGGGGAAGCAGGTTCCCCACTGAGCAGAGAGCCCCATGCAGGGCTCAATCCCAGGACCCTCAGACCATGATCTGAGCAGAAGGCAGAGGTCCAACCCACTGAACAACCCAGGTGCCCCTGGGCAGAGAATTTAAATAGACATTATTCCAAAGAATACATAAAATAGCCAATGAGTACATAAAAAGGTGCTGAACACTGTTAACCATGATGGAATGCAAATCAAAACCACAATGAGATATCACCTCACACCTCACACCTGTTTAGAATTATCAAAAAGAAATGAGATAACAAGTGTTGGCAAGGCAAGAAAAGAGAATGCTTGTGCACTATTGATGGAACTATAAATCAATACAGTCACTATGGGAAAGAGTGTAGTGGCTCCTCAAATAACAAATATCAATCAGTCAAGCAATCTACCATATGATCCAGTAATCCCACTTCTGGGTATGTAACCAAAGGAAATGAAGTCACTGTCTTGAAGAGATATCTGCATCTTAATGTTTATTGCAATAGTATTCACAAAACAAAATATGGAAACAACCCAAATGTGTTTCAGTGGATGATCAAATAACAGGAATGTGATATTTTTTGTCATTTGGGGTAATGTGAATGGAGCTTGAGGGCATTGTGCTCAATGAAATAAATCAGAGAAAGAAAAATTCTGTATGATATCACTTATATTTACGTGGAATCTAACAAAAGCCAAACTTCTAGAAACAAGGTGTAGAACATTTTTGTATTATATATTTGGAAGTTGCTGAAAAAGTTAATCTTAAATATCTTCACTATAGAATAAAATTGTAGTTATGTAAGGGGATGGAAGTGTTAACTAACCTTATTTTGGTAATCATTTTATAATATATGCATGTATCAAATCATTATTTTGATAAGCTGTATTTTCATTTTCATTTAGTTCAAAATATTTTTTTAAATTTTGTCTTGAAATTTATTCTTTGATCCAAGTGTTCTTTAGAATTATGTTGTTAATCTCCAAGTTATCTTTCATTTATTGGTTTGTGGTTTAGTCCTGCTGTGGTCTGAGAGTAGACATTGTATGACTTCTGTATTTTTAAATTGGTTAAGGTGTGTTTTATGGACTAGAATGTGATCTATTGTGTTGAATGTTCCCCAAGAGCTTAAGAAGTTTGTTTATTCTGCTGCTTTGGATGAAGTAGTCTGTAGATGTCAATTATATCCAGTTGATTGATGTTGTTCTTGAGGTCAACTATTCCTTACTGAATATTTACCTATTGGATCTGTCTGTTTCTTATAGTGGGGTGTTGAGGTCTCCAGCTTTGATAGCGGATTCATATTTTTCCTTGTATTCTATCAGTTTTTGCCTCACAGAATGGAATGCTCTTTTGTTAGGTGCATTCACATTAAGGATTATTATGTCTTCTTAGAGAATTGACCCCTTCATCATGACATGGCCTTCTTTATTCTTGACAAATTTTCTCAATTTAAAGTCTCTCCTGTCTGAAGTTAATACAGCTATCCCTGCCTTCTTTTGATTAGTGTTAACATGGTATATTTTTCTCCATCCATTTAGTTTTTTTAATGATATTTGTCTGAATTTAATAAATTGAAGAAGAGGGATAATCACATTACTTAGTATCATTGATATTGCCTCAGGTAGCTGAGAGGATGGGTCAAACATGAAATTGCTAGTTTTCATGAAAAGCTGTTCAGTACTATTTAAATATTACATTGATAATTTTTTTCCTGGTGTTGATTTTATTTTTAATTTTAATTCCACTATAATTAACATATAGCATTGTATTTCAGGTATGCAATATAGTGATTCAACAATTCAATACATTATTCAGTGCTCATCACAGTAAATGTACTTTTAATCCCCTTCACTGATTTTACTCATTTCCCTACTCACCTCCCTTCAGGTAACCACCAGTTTGTTCTCTATAGTTAAGAGTCTGAGTTTTTGTTTGTTTGGCTGGTTGGCTTTTGGGTTTTTTGTTTTGTTTTGTTTTGTTTGTTTTGTTTTTTGGTTTGTCTTTATTTCTCTATTTATTTGTTTTGTTTCTTAAAATCACATATAAGTGAAATCATATAGTATTTGTCTTTCTCTTAATGACTTATATCACTTAACAGTTTACACTCTAGATTCATCCACATTATTGTAAATGGCAAGATTTCATTCTTTTTAAGGCTGACTAATATTCCATCATGTGTGTGTGTATATATATATATATATATATATATATATATATATATACTGCATCTTCTGTATCCATTCATCTATTGATGGACACTTAGATTGCTTTCATAATTTAGCTATTATAAATAATGCCACAGTAAACATGGATGTGCATATATCTTTTCTTTGTAGTTTCAAGGTTTTGTTTAATTTCCAATTAGTTAATATACAGTGTAATATTAGTTTCATTGTAGAATTTAGTGATTCATCACTTACATACAATAACCAGTGCTCATCACAACAAGTGTCCTCTTTAACACCCATGACCCATTTAACTCGTCACCCTGCTCACCTCTCAGCAACTTTCAGTTTGTTCATTATAGATTAAGTCCATTTTATGGTTTGTCTTTCTCCCCCCCCCCCACAATGTCATCTGTATTGTTTCTTAAACACCACATATGAGTGAAATCATATGTATTTCTCTTTCTCTGACTAACTGACTTAATTTAGTATAATACTCTCTAGCTCCATTCACATTGTTGCAAATGACAATATTTCATCTTTTTTATGGCTGAATAATATTTCATTTATATGTACATATATACATATATGCACATATATATGTGCACACATATATATATTTATGACTTCTTATTCATCTGTTCATAAGTTGATGGACCTTTGGGCTCTTTTGACCATTTGGTTATTGTTGATAATGCTGTTATAATGCTATTGAGGTACATGTATCCCTTTGAATTAGTATTTTTGTATCCTTTGGGTAAATATATAGTATTTACCCAATTGCTGGGTTGTATGGTAGTTCTATTTTTAACTTTTTGAGAAATCTTCATACTGTTTTCCAGAGTGGTTGCACCAGTTTGCATTCCCACTAACAGTGTGAGAGGGCTCCCCTTTCTCCTTCTCCGCATCCTTGCCAACATCTGTTGTTTCCTGTGTTGTTTATTTTAACCATTCTGATAGGTGTGACATGATACCTCACTGTGGTTTTGAGATATTTTTTGAATTGGTGTTTTGGTATTGTTTGAGTAAATACTCAATAGTGCAATTATTGGACATATGGTATTTCTATTTTTAATTTTTTGGGGAACTTCCATACTGTTTTCCACAGTAGCTGCACCAGTCTGCATTCTCATCAACAGTGCACAAGGGTTCTTTTTCTTCCACATCCTTGCCACACTTGTTGTCCTTGTGTTTTTCATTTCAGCCATTCTGACAGGTGTGAGGTGGTATCTCATTGTAGCTTTAATTTGCATTTCTCTGATAATTAATGATGTTGAGCATCTTTTCATATGTCTGTTGGCCATCTGGATGTCTTCCTTGGAGAAATATCCATTCACGTCTTCTGCCCATTTTAAAATTGGATTATTTTTGTCTTTTGGGTATTCAGTTGTATAAAGTCTTTATATATTTTGAATACTAACCCTTTATCTGAATTATCATCTACAAATATTTTCTCCCATTCAGTAGGTTGTCTTTTAGTTTTGTTGTTTCCTTTGTCATGCAGAAGCTTTTAGTTTTAATCCATTTACTTTTAATCTATGTGTGTTTTTATATTTTAAAATGGTTTTCTTGTACACAACATATAGTTGGGTCTTGTTTTTTGGTCTTCTCTGATATTTACTACCTTCCGGTTGGTAGATTCAGACTCCCGACATTTGAAGTGATTTTGATATATTTGTATTTCACATTTACCATATTTGTTACTGTCATCTATATCTTGCCTTTGTTCTCTGTTTCTTTTTTTTTTTCTCCCACTCTTTTGCTGCCTTGATTTTATTTAAGCATTTTATATAATTTTTACTTTTTTTCTTTTCTTAGCATATAGGTTATACTTCTTTGTCTCCCCTTTTTTAGTATTTGTCCTAGAGTTAACAATATACAATTACAGCCAACCCAAGTGCACTTTTATATACCACTTCTCAAGTAGTGTTAATAAGTTATAAAATCAAAATGATCCTACTTCCTCCCTTCTATCCTTTGTATCATTGCTGTAATTTATTTCCTCACATACAAGCATACATATAAGATATATACATAAACATACATAATCAAATACTTTTTTGGTATTATTTCAGACAAGTTATTATCTGTTGGATAACTTAAGAATAAGAAAAACAAAAGTTTTTATTTTATTTTATTTTTTTTAAAAGATTTTATTTATTTATTTGTTAGAGAGAGAGAGAGAGAGCGAGCACAGACAGACAGAGAGGCAGAGGGAGAAGCAGGCTCCCTGCCGAGCAAGGAGCCCGATGTGGGACTCGATCCCAGGACGCTGGGATCATGACCTGAGCCGAAGGCAGCTGCTTAACCAACTGAGCCACCCAGGTGTCCCTTTATTTTATTTTTTATTTAGTCCTTTTTGATAACTTGCTTTTATTATGTAGACCCAAGATGCTGATCTTTATAATTTTCCTTCTCTCTAAGGAACTACTCTTAACATTTCTTGCAAAGTGGATCTGTTGACAAGAGATTTCTTTAATTTTTGTTTGTCTGAGAGTCTTTATTTCTCCTTCAGTTTTGAAAGATAATTTTGCAAGGTGCAGATCTCTAGGTTGGTGGATTGTTTTTCTCTCAACTTTAAATAAATCACTTCACTCCCCTTACTGTATGGTTTCTGAGAAGTTATCAAATACAATTTCTATCTTTGTTCCTCTGTAGGAAAGGTGTCCCTACACACACAACTTATTTCAGGCTTTTTTTTTTTTTTTCTTTTTCTTTGATTTTTTTTGTAGTTTGAAAATGATATGCCTAGGTCTAGGTTTCCCTTACTCCCTCCCCTCCTCCTTCTCCCACCTCTTCTCCTTCTTTCTTCTTCTTCTTCTCCTTCTTATTTATTATGCCTAGTATTCCCTGAGAGTCCTGGATCTGTAATTTGGTATCTGTCATTAATCTGGGGAAATTCTCAGACATTCATTGTTTCAAATATTCTGTTCTTTTTTCTAGTTCTTCTCCATCTGGTATTCCCATTATGTGTACATTACACATTTTTGTATTTGTCCCATAGTCTTTGGATATTGAATAGTCTATTCCTTTTTTTTTTCTTTGTTTACCTTCCTTTTTAGTTTTTGAGGATTCTAGTGATATAACCTCCTGCTCAGATAATTTTTTATTCCTCAGCTATGTCCAGGATATTAAAAACCCATCAAAGGCATTCTTCATTTCTGTCACAATGTTTCCTAATCTCTAGAAATTCATTTTGTTTCTTAGGATTTCTATTTCTCTGCTTAAACCACCCATCTGTTCTTGCATTATGTCTACTTTATCCATTAGAGCCCTTAACATATTAATCATAGTTGCTTTAAATTTCTGGACTAATAATCACATTTTTGCCATGTGTGATTATGCTATTTCTTCTATGTCTTTCACTTCTGTTTTTTGTTTGTAAGTATGTCATGTAAATTTTTCTTGATAGACACGATGTACAATGTACTGGGTAAAGAGAAGTGCTGTAATTAAGCCCTTAGTGATGTGGAAGAATAATCTAGAAGGAAGAAAATCTTCTATACTCCTCTGATAAGGTCTCAGGCTTCTAGAGAACCTTTGCTTCTGGATTATCAACCTCACATATGCCTCTCAGTTTTTCCCCTTTTCTTAGGCTGGAGAGGATGGTTAGAGTGGGCTAAAGTTGGGTATTTCTTTTCTGCAGGTCATTTAGGATCTGATAAAACCCTGGAAGATTGGGCCATCCTTAAACAGTTGATTGTGAGGGCAAAAATTATTTTTTTTAATTTTATTTTATTCATTTTAACAGACAGAGATCACAAGTAGCCAGAGAGGCAGTCAGAGAGAGAGAGAGAGGTAGAGAAGCAGGCTTCCTGCCAAGCAGAGAGCCCAATGTGGGGCTCGATCCCAGGACCCCAGGACCATGACCCGAGCTGAAGGCAGAGGCTTTAACCCACTGAGCCACCTAGGAGGAGGGCAAACATTATTAAGAGGAGCAGAATGCTTTCTCATTATTTTAAAGTGGTTGTTCCCCGCTATGCCCCTCCCAACACTAGAAGCATGGGGGAGTTTTTCACCAATATTTACTGTGAAAATCTGGTGAAGCTCCTACAGATAAAACTCACAAAAAAGTCCTCCTATTTGTGGGTACCCCTGAAGTTTTTAACTCTCAAACTTGTCTAGTCAGCCTCAGCAATTTACCATTACAGCTTAAATTTTGGTTTTTGTATTTTTCTGGCACTCCCTTGGTAGCTTCAGCTAGTGAGTCTCTGCTCTGGAAAATTGTGACTCCCTACACTTGCCTCTCTGTCTTCCCAATCTGGAGGTAGCACTTTGCTCAGTATCCTCCCTTCTCTAACAGATCCAGAAAGAGTTGTAGATTTTTCAATCTGTTCAACTTGTGGCTTATTTTTAGGATGGAGTGGTGGCTTCCAAGCTTCTTAAAAGAGGGACTAGAAACCAGAAGTCTATATATCCTGGTTTAAAATTTATCTTTCACCTCTTGTTTTCAATTTCAATATTGTATTCTAAGCAGGAAGAAAATAATCACACTCCTCTGAATATTATGTGCTTTCCAAACATACAAAACATATTTTTAATGGCCTCTACCCACAAATAGATCATCCAGTAGTGTTCTCACTGAAAACCCACAATTCAGTATTGACCCAAACAGGATAATACATGGGGCATGTTGGAGTGGTATCTTTTGGATCCAAAATGAAACCAAACTATTTATACATTTCAGTGAACCTTTAGCAATGAGCCTCATACATGGTTAATCAGAGAATTCTACTGATATTGCTCTAATCCATTATGTAGAGTCTGTGGCTCTTTCTTCAACTGGAAAGATAAGTTGAGTTCTATAAAATGATGATTCCACTATAAATGGAAATAGAAATGTGTAGAGGAAATAAAGATTAAATATGCTTAAAATCATTTTTATTTTTAATTAGTTCTTTTGATCTATCTAAATCAGAAATATCCTAGATATGGTATTCTTGTTCATCATTATTTAAAGTTTTTATGTTTCCTTAATAAAGAACTTGCCATGATTACTTCAGATTTAGGGATAATAGGTTTGGGTTGAAACATTTAGTCTGGATTTTTAACATAATATTATTGGGATAAGTGACTGTAATATAGCAAACAGATAAGAAAATTCTTAACTAAAAGAGATGCCAAAAGCTGTATGAATGTTTTCAATTTTCCAAGTATTAAAATTTTGTTTTGGTACAGCAGATGAAGTTTCCAAATAATCCAATGTCAGGAATTAGTTGAGGATTTATGGTTTTTAAGTAGCAGGTCACTAGTGATTTGAGAAAATCCTGAATTAAAAAAGAGCAATTTAAGATAAGACAAGTGATCAGCTTAAAGTCCATTACTGTTGGCTTAGGTCTTACAAGATGAAAATATATGTCTGTATTTCTGATTGCTGCCTTCAGAATCAAGGAATCATGCAGGAGATACCAAATAGAGAAAAAAGTATTTTCTGACCCTGACTATCACAGAATACTATGTTGCATGTGTTAACACCTATTGTAACTGTAATCAAGCCAGATGGCCTGAGTTAAGCCTGTGAAAGACAAAGGAGTTTTCTTTCACAAAAGGAAAAAAAAAAAATGTTTCAAACAAAACAAAAGGGCAGTGACCTGAGTCCTTTGCCACTATTAGCAGAATGTCTGGACTTGTGCACTTCTTCACCAGAGGTATTTTGAACAACAGATGGGGTTCAAATGTCAGGATCAGAAAAATCAGCATTTATTTAAACAATGATTTCTAAAACTTAAAAGTGAATGAGAAAGATAGTTGTTTGTATACATTTTGTTTTGTGTTTTACTGTCTTATATGGTGTTCCAGGTAATTAGTATAGTGTTCTCTGGGGCACCTGAGTGGCTCAGTGGGTTAAAGCCTCTGCCTTCAGCTCGGGTCATGATTCCAGGGTCCTGGGATGAAGCCCCATATTGGGCTCTCTGCTCGGCTGGGAGCTTGCTTCCTCCTCTCTCTCTGCCTGCCTCTCTGCCTACTTGTGATCTCTCTCTGTCAAATAAATAAACAAAATCTTTAAAAAAAATTAATATAGTGTGCTCTTAAAGATACAAAAAGTACTTGCCAAACACTTTTGAATCCCCAAGTCCTTAAGTTTACTGTATGTACTTCAGTACATAATTACTCTTACCCTAAGAAAAAACTGTGTATGCATGTGTGGTGCGTGTGCATAGTGAGTAAATAACAGAATGTTGAGTTGAAATAGAGTTAACATACTATTGGCTGGATATACTAAAGAGCTAAATTATTTGCTCTTACCAATCAGAGATGTTAAAATTAATCTTCCTACCCCAACCTGAGGATAACCACTCATTACTTTCCCTACAGTTTCCCTATAGTTTTGCCTTTCTCAGGATGTCATATAAATGGAATCATAAGGTATGGGACCATTGAAACTGGCACCTTTCACCAGCGTAATGCCTTCAAGATTCATTTATGCTGCTTCTTATTGCAATGGTTTGTTTCTTTTTATTGTTGAGCAGTATTCCACCATATGGCTATTGCAATCTGTTTATCCATTTACTCACCAAAGGACAGTTAGGCTGTTTTGAGTTTTTGGTGAATAAGAATAAAACACTTATAAACATTTGTGTATAGGCTTTTGCATGGACATCAGTGTTTATTTCTCCAAACTAAATACCTAGTAAGGATTTGCTAGGTCCTATGGTAAGTGTATGTTTAACTTACTAAGAAACTGCCTGTTTGCCAGTGTTTATACTATTTTACAGTTTAGCAATATATGAGTGTTTGCTTAATATATTTTTTTAAAGACAAATATTAGATAGGTGAGTCAAGGTTCTATTATATTTAATAGTTCTGTTTTCTGTTTAATCAAAGTGGTAGACAGAATAATGGGCTTCAAAAGATATTTAGAACTTAGTCTATAGAAACAAGAAATATTACCATATATGGAAAATGGTCTTTGCCAATGGGATTAAGGAACTTGAGGAGGTCTATTGATATGGTTAACAAATAATCATTAACAATTAATGAAAACTAACATTTAGGCAGTTCAGAATCAGGCAGAAGAAACATTCTACTCTTTTTGTAGAACTAACATTCTAGTGAGAGAGTAGTCTTGAAGGAAATAAATAAATATTAAATATAATAGGGGTAAGTATAAGAAAAATAGTTATTTTAGGATAGGAAAGTGTCCTAGAGTTGCAAGTTTTTGGATGGTCCATCACATAAGATGGCATTTAAGCAGAGAACTGAATGAAGTGAGGTATGTTAGTCATGTGACAATATAAGAAAAGTAAGTTCACTGCAAAATGTAAAGCTACTGAAAAAGTTCCGAGGTAAAAAAATATATAGCATATGTCAGGAAATTACTCCACGGTCTGTATGACTGGAGAAGTGTGAAGAGGAGGCTGAACAGTGATGATGTTGGAGGTCTGCCTGAGATGAGCTCTTGCAGAGACCTCGAAACTTTCCTGAGCAGTCTGTATTTATCCCTTTATGTGAGAGAAAGTCCCTGGAATGTTTGCCTGGGGAAGTACAATGAATAGATTCACACAGCTGACTCTTGAACAACCCAAAATTTAGGGTCACCAACCCACAGCAAAATTGAAAAGCCCTGTGTAACTTTTGACTTTCCCCAAACTTTACTAAATGGTCTACTATTGACCCAGAAACCTTACCAATAAATAAAGTCAATGAACACTTATTTTATTGTTATAGGTATTATATCTTATATTCTTACAATAAAGTAAGCTGGAGAAAAGAAAATATTTAAGAAAATTATGAGGAAGACAAAATACATTTACAGTCCTATACTGTAAAAAATCCACACTGTGCGGATCCTGATCCACACAGTTCTAACCTATGTTATTATGATAACTAATTTGCAGGTTGAGGAGAGTGAAAGGAAGGGGTCCAGGTAAGAGGCTATTAAAAGTCTATTCACTAGGTGAGAAATGAGGCTGGCTTAAAGCACTGTGATAGCAGTGGGGTGAGAAGAATTTCTTGGATTCTGAATATAATTTGCAAGTAAATCTAACGAGATTTGCTACTTCTGGTCTAACGTGGGGTGAGCGTAGAGTGAGAAAGATAAAATCAAAGTTTCAGACCTCAAAAATCAGCTAGCTATTTCTCAACCAAGGAAAGTCTGTAAAAGAACAAATTCAGGAAAGGGAGAAAGCCACAGTTTGCATTTTAGAGTGAATATTACATATTCAAATGGAAGTTTTGAATGGGCAACTCAAAATACAAATCTAATATTTAGGGAAGAGATCATCATTGCAGAAAAATTGAGAATCACCAGAAAATATAAATTTCTGGGCCCAGTGGCATCATCTGTAAGTTTAGGGTGTTAATATCCATGTTAAATAATCAGTGGAAAAATTATTTGAGATTTCATAGAGAGAAGAAATTTCTAGAATTGGCTACCATTCTCACTAATTTCATTTAAATTTATACCCATAGAAATGGACATTAAAATTGAAGAAAACATAGGGACACCTGGGTGGCTTAGTCGATTAAGTGTCTGACTTCAGTTCAGGTCATGATCTCAGGTTTCTGAAACCGAGACCCATGTAGGGCTCCCTGCTTAGCAGGGACTCTGCTTTCCTCTCTCCCTCTGCTCCCCACATTGTGCTCTCTCTCTCAAATAAATAAATAAATAAATAAAATATTTAAAATATAGAGAGGTGTTTAAATACAAATAGAAATATACTTAAGAAAACTGAGCATTGGATTAAATTGTTAGCAAGTTACTCAAGACAAGAATATTATTAAATAATTTTTTTAAGTGGTAAAGTATGGAAAATTTAAAGGTTTATCTAAGGTAGACTTATTTTCCCACTTACTGGGTAAAAATGTATTTCTCCACTATATTAATAATGTAATTATATGTAAACAGAAATATAGACACACTACTACATGTGTTTCTTATTTATAATAGTGTCATCCATTTTGTGCAGTAACATATAGGAGAAAGTGGTGATGGTTTTATATAAGGAATTTACATAACATAACTACTGTAATATTAAAAAATATTGAAATTATAAAATGAATGCTTTGATTAGTATCCACTTTATTTATTTATTTTTAAGATTTTATTTTTATTTATTGGACAGACAGAGATCACAAGTAGGCAGAGAGGCAGACAGAGAGAGAGGAGGAAGCAGACTTCCTGAGGAGTAGAGAGCCAGATGCAGGGCTCAATCCCAGGGTTCTGGGAGCAAGACCTGAGCTGAAGGAAGAGGTGTTAACCCACTGAGCCATCCAGGCGCCCCTAGTAGCCACTTTAAACAACAATGCATTTAAACATTGTACTGGAGCATAGACATTTTTGTTGTTGTTGTTTTTAGTTAAGATTTATTTTATGATATGAATATTTTAGCAGCCCTAGAGTGCTATTCAAATAGAGATAATTATTGGTGCAACTAACATAAAAGTTATACAAAGGCATACCGTAGTACCCCAATCATCTCTTGAAAGTTTTTTCTTTATTTAATGTTTTTTCATTGATCAAATGTACTTTAATATTTCCTCCTGGTGATAATTTTAAAAACGCATTCAAAAATTATTTGAATGCCATATACACATCCTTTAAAATATTCAGAACAGAACCGTAAGTTTGCTTACTGAAATATCTTTAAGAATATTTTTGATGATTTATTGAATAATTCAAAGACTGCTTTTATATAGAATGATAGTCATTTTTTCTTGGATTTATGTCTAAAATTCTGTGGTTTTAATTAAGATATTTAATTTGTAACAAATTCATAACAAATTTCATATTTTCATATATTTACAGTTTTATGAGTAGTGTTATACCAGAAATGAGAAGATACTAATGAATTGAACATTTCTAAAATAGAAAAGGAATGACTTCCAGTTGTGGCTATGTGATACAATAAATAACATGAACAACCATACAAATCAAACATAATGTCACGGATGTCACGTAAAAACCCAAAACACTTTTATAAATCAATTAGTTAAATGACAAAAAAAAAAAAAAAAGGCAATTGCTATCTTTCAAAATCCATAACGGAATGAAATAAAAATATATATGCTTTTCAGAGGAAGCCATAAATGTCTATCTTAATCTTGGCAATAGGTAGGGAAGAAGAAAATACTCTTAAAAATAATCATTACAAACTATCTCTCCACTGAGGTTCTAGTATCAATTCACATAATAGCCACACTATGAAAAACACCAGTGACTCTATTTTAAATGGGATTTGGGATGGTAGTGCCAGGAAAAGAAAACAATACAAAGTCTTTCTTTACAAACATTTACCTTAGACCTCTACACAGTTCCACAGAGGAAAAAAATATATATATAACTCCTATTTTAAAAAATATTGTTCACATAATGTAATAAGAGAACTTGAGTGAGAACCAAGAGAATAAGAGATGGTGTAATCATCTCTGCAGATATACAAAATCAAATAAGTATTTTTAATATATATATATATAAAGTATTAAGCATAATAAAAGAAACCTATAAAATGAACAAGCAGTTTTTAAAGTTAAGTGGAAATTATAGAATCTATACCGTACATATATGTACATATATATGTGTATGTATATACACATTACATATTCATATAAATACATATATATTCTGGTTGAATGGTACATATACTATCCAACCAGGAAGTTGAATAGTATAAATTCTTGAACAGTACTTTCTCAATCAAATCCTTTCAGAAAAGTGAGCAGGAATATGAAATTTTATAAAGGTCTTGAGTGGATTCTTAAGCATTCTTAAAGCCACCACATTAGACTTATGAAAGGTCTTTTTAGAATAAATAAATTTTTTTCTATAAAGTAATATATTTTAGTGTAAATATATTACACTAAAATATATTAGTGTATTAGTGCAGTTGTTAAGGGGAGCCTGGATGGTTCAGTTGGTTAAGCAACTGACTCTTGGTTTCCACTCAGGTCATGATCTCAGTGTCATGAGATCCAAGCCCTGTGTTGGGCTCTGCACTCAGTGTGGAATTTGCTTGTCTTTCTCCGTCTGATCCTCTCCCCTCTTGCACTCTCTCTCCACTATCTCTATTTCTTTTTTTTTTTTTAAGTGTTGCTTTTTTTTTTTAATTATGTTGTCACTCTAAAAGAAATGAATAAAATCTTTTAAAAATGTGTAGTTGTCAAATGGACAATCAGTAATAGTTTTCTGGTTAAAAAGTTAATCTTGTTACGTTCTTGAAGTAATAATAATAATGATTGTAATACTGGCCTTCAGACTGTGCATTTATGATTTCCAGACAGTTTTCTGTGTGCTTTCCAAGAATGAAATGACTAGCTTCATGCAAACACTTTATAAGACAGACACGATATTTATCTCTGTCTTACAAATGAGAGAAGTAAGGTATATTTTAACCTGCCCAAACTCACATAGATAACAGAATCATGACACATAGATAACAAGAATCATGATTTAAACCTGTTGCTTAGTCACAAATGCAACTTACATATTCATTATATTAAAAGACAAATCCATTTGGAAAGTGGATAATCTGCTTGCAGGTGGTCAAATAAACCTTTAACAAGCATTTATTTGTTAAACTTTCCATAGCTAAGGCTTTTCCCTGAAAATGGAGATTATTAATCCCTGGGTAGTACATAGTATATTGGGAAATGTTATGATGATCATATGTGGAAATATGTGAAGGATTATATTACACATAATATACTTGGTAACTGTCCATTATCATTACTGTGCTGCCTTTCGAAATGTTTGGAAAAATTTGTAATCGATGACAGTTCTAATATTTTTTTTTAAATCACAGATAAAAATTTTCAGTACTGAGTTTCCCACAAATTAAGAATTCGTTTATCTATAAAATAAACTCAGAAATTACTATTGATTTTAAAGTTGAAAGTAGTTAAATAAATCTATGGAAAATTTTCATTACTGAGAATGCAAAGATGTACAGACCTCAGCAAGCATCTGTTACGTTCTACATTCATTACGTGGGGTAAAACTATATTAACGTATACAGCATGTGCTAGTAAATCTCATTATAGAAATTATTTATAATACCAAAAAACTATAATTCATTCCTAAAGGTTATACATCACTTGTTTGAAAGATTAATTAGATATTTGTATAATAGTTGATTGTTCTTGACTTAGAAAAAGTAATGTGGATATGTTTCTCTTCTAAGTCCATGATTTTCAAAGATGTGGCTTTAATTTATATTTAGAAATATATGTTTCTAAATATAAATTAAGTTATAATTTAGTTTTAAGTAAGATTACTGATTTAAAACATATTTATGAAAAAAGCCATATTTATGCATCAACAAGTTTTACTCTCTTGTATCTGTCGTTCCTTTTGGGCTTGTTTTCATTATGTGAAAAATCTGACCCATTTAGTACACTTGATTAGCATCCAGCTGTCTGAGATGTTTCTCAAGCAGAAAATTGTTTGCAAAAATAAGGACAGAAAAGGAATTAATATGTATCGAGCACCTGTAATGTGCCTAACGCTTAGCTTACTTTAATTAATTGAATGAATCCTAATAAAACCTGTAAGTATTGTTAGCCTTATATTACAGAAACAATCATGGCTCAGAAAGGTTAAGTGATTTTTATTAATCCATTAAGAATTTATTGAGGGCCAAGTATATGACAGACATTTCTTCTCCCAGACATTTGAAATACATTGCTTAACAGAAAAAGAAGAAAAACGTCCTGTATGCATGAACACTATGATGTGATAGAAAATAGGCAAGGCCAAGATCAGAAAGAAATTTTTTGTTTTTTTTTTTTTAAGATTTTATGTATTTACTTGAGAGAGAGAAAGAGAGAGATTGACAGCATTAGCAAGGGGAGGGAGAGGGACAAGCACACTCTTTGCTGAGCAGGGAGCCTGATGTGGAACTCGATCCCAAGATCCCAAGAGTCTAAGTCAGACTTAGTCTCAGATCCCTGAGTCTAAGTCAGATGCTTAATGGACTGAGCCACACAGGCGCCCCTAGAAGTCAAATATTCTGATATATATGCACACACACACACACACACACATGCATATATATGGTTTCTGTGATTTTTAATGAAATTTGTATTGTGCTGTAGATATATATACATATATGTATCTTCTGCTGATACACACACATATATGTGTGACTGAACACAATGTTGTGGCTATATATATATATATATATATACATATGATTGAACAGATGATATTTTATCTTTGCAATGGAAAAAGGAAAACCCCTAAGTAACTTACTCTCTTGTGAAAAGAAGACATAAAGACAAAACAATAAAATAATTACTATTGATATATTACCTTATATGTGCCAGATACTATACTATGCCCTGAGTGGTGAACAAGTGCATGACCTCTCTTACAGCATTCAGTCTAGGAAGGGAGGTAGCTCATGAAGTCAGTGAGGTCATCAGAAGCCCCACACTCTCCTGATCTCTTTTCTCTGTTGTTTCTGCTATAAGAGATTCCCCTTGCAGCCTTAAGGTGAGTGTTGGTATTTATCAGAGCTACAAGACTTCTCATTCACCTTTGGTGAGAGGATAAAAAATGGGGAAAGGGAGATGGAAGGAGGGGGGAGGGAGAAAGAGATTGAGGTGAAGCGACGGGGTGGAGAGGATGAGACAGAGACCTTACTCTGAAATATAATTTTTGCCTGTAAGTCCAATTATATCAACTTAAACTACATATAATCTGGACAAACACCTATCTAGGAGAATGCCATATGCTGATATCTTAATACTGGCACAGTTCCTAGGATATTCATGATTGATTATTAGGTCATAATTTCTCAAGCTTCGCAGTATTGATATTTAGAGTTAGAACATTCCTTGTTATGGAAGGCTCTTCTGTGCATTGTAGGAGGTTGCCAGCATCCCTGATCTCTACTTATTAGATGCCAGTAACACTTCCAAGTTTGTGACTACCAGGAAGGTCTTCAGACATTATTAAAAATTCTCTGGAGAGCAAACTCGCGATTGGTTGTGAATCACTGCTGTTAGAATAATCAGAGCTTAGGGGCGCCTGGGTGGCTCAGTGGGTAAAACCCTCTGCCTTTGGCTCAGGTCATGATCCCAGGGTTCTGGGACTGAGCCCCGCATCCGGCTCTCTGCTCAGCGGGGAGCCTGCTTCTTTGTCTCTCTCTGCCTACTTGTAATCTGTCTGTCCAATAAGTAAATAAAATCTTAAAAAAAAAAGAATAATCAGAGCTTAGAGCTGGACATGTGGGATGGGTGGTAGAAGTCAGCATGTCAACAATAGCAGTATTATTTCTCTTTCGCTAATAAAGAAACTGAGACTTAGATAAGAAGCTTGTGATTGCATGACTAGCAATCTGAGATCTGCCTAAAAATGAAACCAATATAGGGGCGCCTGGGTGGCTCAGCGGGTTAAGCCTCTGCCTTCCGCTCAGGTCATGATCTCAGGGTCCTGGGATTGAGCCCCGCATCGGGCCCTCTGCTCAGCAGGGAGCCTGCTTCTCCCTCTCTCTCTGCCTGCCTTTCTGCCTATTTGTGATTTCTCTCTGTCAAATAAATAAATATTTAAAAAAATGAAGCCAATATTATAATAACTTTAATATATTTTCCCTCCTTAATAGTCATCACTCAGTATACTTTATGTTCTAAAACATTTTCAAGTAATTATTACATTCCTCCTCACAGCTGCCAAGTGAAATAAACATCATTCATTATCTTTTCAGAGTCAGATCATTACTGCACGAGATGATTGAGAATACGAGGGTAGCACTGTCCAAAATCTCCCTGGGAGACCAAAGAAGGTTGCTAAAGGAGATGATGGTTTGTGAGACTAGAGGACTAAGTACGGCCTGGCACATATCGAAAAAGGCCACACCAAAAAGGTCTAGGTCTAGCATTTGCAAATAGAGACAATTGTGAGAGGGTGCTGCATTAAGGAATTACCAGGATTTGTTGCAGATAGATTGTAAGAGAAATTGATTGGAAGAGGCAGAATGTACGGCCACCTACATCATGCTAATGGGTTTGGATACTATCCATTTGGTGAAAACGAGTCATTGAAGAAATATGACCAAAAAATTAATAGTAGTACCAAGTTAGTACCAAGTTATTAGAAAATCATTTTGACAATATTGTGGAAATTAGATTTCTGAAGGAGATGGGGATAATTTGACAGAGAGAAGAAGAAGCTTCAGACAGAAAAAGGTAAAGGACAATAAGCACCTAAACTAAAATGACATCAGTGGATTTGAAGAAAAAGCCAAGTTCTAGGCAGATTGAAAAAGATCGATAATAGATATTAAATAATTTGAGATAGTAAAAGAGAGAAAAAGTAACATCCAGATTTTTGACTTGGCCATCTAATTGGTACAATAAAATGATAATGATATATCAGAGGGGAAAAAAAGATGGTTGTGGGGAAGGAGAGGGCTGTTAAGTAGGCACATGGTCATAAACGATAAATAGAAGGAGGAATGGAGAACTTCCTCACAATGTACTCTTGTCTCATTTCAAACACTATGTTCATTTATCACCCTAATTTAAAAAAAAGTATTACAGTTAAAATTATGCAATTTCTGCATATATATGTAGAAATGTAAATATACATAATATACATATAATCACATATATATATTTGATTAGAGTTTGGATGGGTTACTTTTATCATTTTTGATGCAGTTTTTGTTTATGTGATGTAGTTGACAAACTACTACAGGCAGAGATTTGTATTGTGCTTCTCTTAGTTTCCATTATATTATATGTAAATCCCTATAGCCAATATTTCATCTTCTCTAAGTTTTGCACTACAAAATCCTGAAGTAAATATCCTAGAGTATGATTTTTTTTTTTCTGTATGTAGAACTCGTTCCTAAGGATAAGTTTATAGAATCAAAGTTTATGGATACCTATTGTTCCTATTCTGTATCACTTCCTTTCTTCTATAAAGGATTTTATTAAATTATTTTCACACAAATAATATTTAATTATCCCATATACTTTTCTCCATGTCAAACATTAACACAATTATTTTTCATTGTTTAAATGATAACCAAGTACTTATATGCAAAAATTTCATGCATGTATGAAATTTTATCTGTATTTGATTATTTCTGAAGTAAAACATAATTTCCACATATATTTAAAATATCTGTATTTCTTTTTTTTTAAAGATTTTTATTTATTTATTTGACAGACAGAGATCACAAGTAGGCAGAGAGGCAGACAGAGAGAGAGGGGGGAAGCAGGCTCCCTGCTGAGCAGAGAGCCCCATGCGGGGCTCGATCCCAGGACCCTGAGATCATGACCTGAGCTGAAGGCAGAGGCATTAACCCACTGAGCCACCCAGGCGCCCCTTTCTGTATTTCTTTATGTTTAAGTTGCCTGCACATGTTTTTGTTCAAATGTCCATGTGTCTTTCAGATAGAAAGTGCTCATTAAGTTAATTAGTAATTAATGATTTGAGACATTGGTAAATTAAATATATTAATACTATGTATTACTTAGGTCATTAATTTTAAAAGGGTATATTATCAAGTTAGAGAAATAGATTATAAATAAAAGATAATTTCAAGATGACAATTAAGCAGGAAAATAGAATAATATTATAAAATTCACAATGATTATGTATACAAATTAAAAGTCATATGTATGAAACTGAGACCACTTAATAAGTGCCCTCAAATAATAAAGCAAAGGGCTGGGATTTTAACTAAAGCCTAGAATACCTCATACTATTTCTGTCTCTCTCTCCTCCTGAATTAATGATAAAATTCAGTATTTCCAGAAGCAAATAAGAAAAGGTGAAAAGACATTTTATTAGCTAAGTATAGATCACACTTGATGCTTGCCTTCGTGGTCTTCTCCTTTCTTCTTAGAGCTTAAGA
>ML107692.1:105704-150794 GCA_003697995.1 Taxidea taxus jeffersonii | reverse complement strand
TTTTTTTTTTTAGATTTTATTTATTTATTTGACAGAGACACAGTGATAGAGGGAACACAGGCGGGGCAGAAGAAGACACCCTGCCGAGCAGGGAACCCAATGTGGCAGCACTATATCCCAGGACCCTGGGATCATGACCTGAGCTGAAGGCAGATGCTGAACCGATTGAACCACCCAGGCACTGCCAGCCCCCAACCATGTGATTCTGTCATTTCTCTTTCCCGTCTGCCATGAGCCCAGTGACATCCCAGATTGGGCTGTTCTTTCCATATGGAATATAGACAGTATCAATCAGAGCAACAGCTAACATCTAATCTGAATGAGAAATAAATATTTGTGGCTCTAAACCACTGAGATTCTGTGTGGGGGTGGGGGAGGGATGGGGCGGTCCTGTTACTGCGGCAAAACCCAGCAGAAGTTTCTGCATTTTCCCCTAACATTACATACCACAGTGAGACTGATTGCTCTTAAACATGAATCAGATGATTTCACTCCTTTAGAGTCAACCTTTCACTGGCCTTCCGTTTCGCTGAATGAAATCCAAATTCTTTATTAGCTCTGGCACCTGCTATCTCTCTAAATTCGTCACCTTCTCCTTTCCCATTGCTCACCCAGATATAGTCTATTGATCTTTTCTTGCTTTTCCTCAAATGCGCCAAGCAGGATTTCATTTCTGTTCATCTCTTTCATTTCTTTGTTCATCTTTGTTACTTCTGTTAGGAATTCTCTTACCTGAAAGCAAGACTCACTTTCTTAATTTTGGGGGTGGTGTTCTCTGCTTAAATGTCGTGTTACCCAAGACTTTTCCCACCACTCTGCTGCAGAAGTACATCTTACACCCCTTTTCCTTCAATACTTATTGATGTTGCCTTAAAGGGCATGTCTCCATGTGCCATATTGTGTGTTTATATTGGTCTATCTCTCCCCACTAGTCTATAAGCTTCGTGGAGACAGTTTTCCCCACGGCTCTGTCTCTAGGACCTACGAAGTGTTAGGGCATATCCTAGACATTTCGTAAAAAAAAATTTTTTTTAAGGATTTTATTACTTATTTGACAGAGAGAGAGCACACAAGCAGGGGGAATAGCAGAGGAAGAGAGAGAAGCAGACTTCCATCTAAAAGCCCGATGCAGGGCTGGATCCCAGGGTGCTGGGATCATGACCTGAGCCAACGAGAGATGCCTGAGTGAGCCACCCAGGTGCCCAGACTCTCACTAAATATTTTTAAGTAAGTGAATGAACTGAACATTCTTTTTTTTTTTTTTTTTAAAGATTTTATTTATTTATTAGTTAGAGAGAGAGAGTGAGCACAGGCAGAGAGAGGCAGGCAGAGGCAGAGGGAGAAGCAGGCTCCCTGCCAAGCAAGGAGCCCGATGTGGGACTCGATCCCAGGACGCTGGGATCATGACCTGAGCCGAAGGCAGCCGCTTAACCAACTGAGCCACCCAGGCGTCCCTGAACTGAACATTCTTAACAAAAGAGAAACACCACTTATCTAGTTGTATCCCAATTCAGTTTTCTATTGACCACTTCAGAGGTCAGCACACATTCCACAAATGGCCAGAGAGTAAGTATTTTAAGGCTTTAGGCTGTAAGGTTTTTTAGGGTAATTATTTTTCGACTTTGCCTTTGTACATGCAAAGAAACAGGTGACGGGCTAAATGTGGTGTGTGGAAGGTAGTCAGTCAACCCCTGGGCTAGTTTGATCAGTGGCTTAAGCAAAGCTTAAAACCAGATTGTAACCACAGGTAAATGTTATTTTATATCAAAGAAGTTTGAATATTGATTTCATACTCAATAGCCCAGTTAACTTTAACAATTTCATGTAATTTCCAATCAAGGTTGAGTGTTGCATCAAAGAAAAATCATTTGTTAATTAAGACAAATTTTTAAAAAGATTTTATTCATTCATTTCAGAGATAGAGAGCACAAGCAGGGGGACCAGTAGGCAGAGGGAGAGAGAGAAGCAAGCTCCTGACTAAGCAAGGAGCTCAATGCAGGGCTTGATCCCAGGACCCCAGGATCATGACCCAAGAGGAAGGCAGACACCCAACTGAAGGATCCACCCAGGCTCCCCTAAAGAAAAAAAAATCTCTCAAACATAGAATAGCATATAAAAGTGTAATTAGTCGTTGATAACTTTTCTGATGATTCTTGTCTGTGGCTATTTGAGAATTCCTACAACTGCCTTTATTAATGAAGGTTGACTGTAGACCTGCTCCATGAGCATGTGGGCCAATGACAGTCAGACCTGAAAGTAAGTGAGAAACGTACGCCTTCTCCCTTAGAAAGTAGGTGTTCTGCTTCTAGTCAAAGGGCTGTCTCTCTTTAGCTCTGGCAAATGAAATGTGAGTGTTTTTCTGGGCCTGCTCTCAGATTTGTATGGAATTTGTGCCTTCCTCCATCTTCCTAGCTCCCTGCCTCTGGCTCTCTCTTCCCACAGCTGGGATGTTGGTACAGCTTGAACAGCAGTTGTCCTCTGGGATCCCTGGACCTTCCTGGTGCTGTCTCCCACTTCTCCCCTCTCCCTGCGTCTGGCATTCTGGTCTTCTGCACTTGACTTAGGACACCCTTCTCAGCTCCCACTGGGCTTCTAACCAAGGCTGGGCTGTGTTTCGTTTGGGCTTCGAGTTTCTTCCTAGAAGTGGATATAAAGCTTTGTATGTGGAGGGCATCTACAGTCTCTACCAAGGCAGCCTTGAAATTGACTTAATTCAAATCCTTCTGCACCATCCTGACTTCATAAGTACTCTTTGCATATGGAATACCACAATCATTACATTTACAAAAACAAAGCTAAAGGGTGGTTTTAAAAATTTCAATATAGTATCAATAGCTAACATGTACAGAGCACTCATTGCAGGCCAAATCTTGTTCTAAGCAATGTTTGGGTATTAAGTAGGGTGTCTGAACGCTTACAACAACCCTAGAAGGAAAGCACTATCATCATTTCCATTGTCCTCAGATGAAAGAGGCTAGGTCTGGTAAGGGAGTTTCTCTAGGCTCTTGCAGCCAGTCCCCAGGAGAACTGGTATCAAAACCTTGGCCTTAACTCCAGAAATGCATTCTTAACTTCAATAGTCTCTTTTTTCTTTTCCTCCCATCCTCTCCCCCTCCCACTGTCCATCTTTCCCACATCACCGTAACTTCAGCCACTGGTATAGGAAAGCTTTTTGAACCTTCAAAGCCAAAGAAAGCACTTACTAGAGTTCTTCTAATAACTGTAGTCGGGAGCAACCTGAAAAATTCAGAAGTTCTTCTATAGAACTTTCATTTTTAAATGGCGTAGGAATGTTTTGTATGGTGTGCATGATCATTGAGGATGAGAAAACCTGTTATAAGATTTAAGTTTGGTTCTTACATCCAAGCTATCATTAGCAGACAGTAGATTAAAAGTACCTGACTGCTCAATTGCTCCTTATTAAGCCAAAACTGTTTTTCAGCAACTTTTAACACTGGATTCAATAATCTATAAACCATATGGCTCAATTACTAACCTCCAGTGGGAAAAAATACTCTTGAAATTCTTTAGCCCTCGTGGTTGATAGCAGGATGTATCTGGATATCCATTTTATGGGACCATCTATGTAGCTGTTAAATTGCATCCTAAATTATTATTTTTCTCAGAGCTTTATTTTCAGAAATTCTCGATTTAACCACATACTCAAATTTAATATATTTTCATCATCGATTTTATCACATTGCCCACTTACCCACCTTACACAATTGCTGGTAACAAAGGAGCTGCCCTAGGGGAGAAAAAGGAGCAGTTTGGGGATGGAGTGGGCCATGGGTGGTGGTATTCAGTGTGGGGGAGGAAGGAGAATGAGTAGGAGCAGAGAGAATGAAGACCAAGTGGTGAATGACTATTTTGTAATCATCAGAAAGGCTAAGGCAGTGAGGCGAAAAAACAGAACAGCAGATATATGAAATAAATAATAAATAAATCCAGAGAGCAAAATAAAAAGTCCTCCATAAAGATGCTGAGTTACAGCATGTCCCCTTTCTCAGAACATAACCTTTTATTTTGGCTCATAGAATAAACAGGCAGTAAATGCCCACAGGAACTTTTGCTTTTGGGGATATGTCTCACAGAAGCTTTTCAGATTACACAGACTAAGAGCAGATAAACGGTGTGACATAAAAATGATGAACTTTTGCAATCCGTTTATTTTGCTCTTGCAGTATGTGCTGTGGCTACAGAATAGAGCCTAATTGCACCACGAAAGTCAGGTCCAAATATACAGGATAGCCTAAACCAGCAAATGTTCAGAGAATCTTTTCACTGCCCACCAGTATATCATACGTGGAATTTGACACGTTAAAAGGAGAAAGACAAAATTCACTTATCAGATGGACAGAGGCAAGAAAGACTAAAATTAAAAGCTATGCTGTAATTTGTCTATTTGGTTGGGAATGGGAAGAGTCATTAAAAAACACACACGCATTTATTGAGCTACTATATGCCAGATTCTTTTCAAAGTGCTTGGGACAGACAGGGAACAAAACAAAGATCTCTATCTTTGTGGTGCTTACATGCTAGTAGAAGACTAGAAGGAGACAGACAAAAACAAGAAACATAGTAATGAAGTAAATGAAGCAGAGTGACAGGAGGTGATAAGTGCCACTTGGTAAATAGAAGAAACAAAGTGCTGCTGGGGAGTGTATTGGGAGTTCGGGGCTGGGCGTGATGGCTTGTTATAGTACTAAATAGAGTGGTTGTAGTAGACCTCTTTGAGAAGGTGGCATTCAGAAAGACTTCAAGGAGGCAAGAGGTGAGCCATGCAGATACCTGGGGGAAGAACTTGCCAGGCAGAGCCTCATAGTCTGTGCAAAAGTCATGAGGTAGGACCTGCCTAGCATGGTCAAGGAATATCAGACCTGGGGCACCTGGGTGGCTCAGTTGGTTAAGCATCTGCCTTTGGCTCTGGTCATAATCTCATGATTGAGCCCCACATCAGGCTCCCTGCTCTGCAGGGAGTTTGCTTCTCCCTCTCCCTTTGCCCCTCCCCACTGCTCATGTTTTCTCTATCTCCCAAATAAATGTATAAAATATTAAAAAAAAAATAAAAAAAGGAACAGCAGAGCCCAGTTGAGTTGCAGCCAAGTGAGTGAGGGGGAAGGGATAAAGGTGGGGGTGGATCACACAGGATCTTGTCCCCCATTTCTCTTACCCTTTCTTTCTAAGTCACATACACAGTGGTTTCTGGAAAAGCAGACCTTGTGCTATTGACCATGAAGAGCAAGCTGGGGCTGTGGTGAGGCAAGGGAAGGGTCTAAGTGCAAAATGTAAAGAGACACTCCTGCTCAGGTGCTAACTCTGAATGTCCATGACATGGAGGGCAAATGCCTCCTCAAATTTTTGGAAGTGAGGTGTCGCATTAAGCCTCACCCCAGTCCTAGCCTTGATGCAGGGAGCTCCTACTCTTTGTCCACAAACCAGGTTGGCATTTTTACTATCCACAGCCATCCTAGCCACCCCGCCCCCACCATCTACCCACATCTTTGCAAGAATAATCCATGCACATTAGCAAGAAGCATGGCTGGACAAGCCAACCATCGGGGAGACGAGTTTCCTCCCTCCTTTGCCCCCCACCCCCGCCACTGTCAGGCAGAGAATGGAAGCAGTATTCTGGGCTAGATTTAGTCTTCTAGTATCTATATCTGTCCCCAAATGTGATGTGGTGGAGAAGTTATGTTTCCCCAGCCCAGGAAGAGATGTCCAATCAGCCTGTAACTCTGAGATCACAGATGTGACTAAGGAACCACTTGATAGACGAGGGCACAGAAAGAGTCCCTCTACTCTGACTTGGTGGCTGAGATCAAGAAGCCAATGCTTCATGTAAAAGAAATACGCCTTAGAATGTGCTTGGTATTTATCTCTCCAGCCAACACCCTCCTTCGTCTTACCCCAGAACTCAAAGAAACTTGAGGACTATTAATTTTCAAGAATATACAATTGTGGGGTGCCCTGGTGGTTTAGTATGTTAAATGGTTGCCTTCGGCTCAGGTCATGATCTCCAGGTCCTGAGATCAAGCCCTGTGTCAGGCTTCCTGCTAAGTAGGGAGTCTGCTTCTATCTCTCTGTCTCTCTCTCTCTCCTTCTGCTTGTTCTCTCTCTCAAATAGATAAATAAAATCTTAAAAAAAAAAAGAATACATAATTGCTCCCCATGGACTCTGATGGGACCATAAGCAGGGGGTGGGAGGGCCCTCCTGGTACTGGGTCAATTCACAAGGTCATTAGAGCAGATGGCTCCATCAGAATGTGGTGTCTCCCTTCCCAGAGTTATCTGCATATATCAACAGCCAGATGAGCCCAAATTGCACGCACTCCATATCAGGGTCATCTGTGCCCTACCTTTTCTTAAAAAGCCCAGCGAGTTCAGGGGTTGATATGTTAGAGAGCTGACAAAGGACAATGGCAGGAGCTGGGAGAATGGGGGACTATGGAAATGAAACAAAAACCTATTGATTTTTCCATTAAAGAAAACCGAAAGAACTGGAGTGTTCCCTTTCAGGAGCAGATGTAAATGTAAAGATTTGATCAGGATGAAGGTCCCTTCATATTAAACTTTATTGTAAAATTTAGTGAAGGGTGCTATGTGTCTCTAATTACTGGGCTGTAGCCTAAGTTTAAGAAATCATGAAAAGTCAAATTCCCTAAACACAACATAGTGAACAGATTTTAAGGTGCTAATGGTATCACTTCTGAATGCATTTTTATTACTGTCAAATATAGTACCTTTGATCAGGAAATCCATTCATCTCAAGTGAAATCTGGTTGTTGCTTGACAATCTTGCTTCTTTTTTGCTGCTCTCTCAAGTGAATGCTGTTTATTTTCTCACATTCCAGGTATCTTGGGGCCAAACACTGGGGAGTGGGTTTTTTTTTTTTTTTCCTCCCAATGCTACTTTTTAGCTCCTAGTTCTCATAAGGCACTCCAACCAGCTTTTACCACTTCCTTTCTTGTGCCATTTACTGAGCTTCCCCTCATTCAGCAAAGACTTTGGCAAGTATCTCACTTCTTCATCCAAAGATTTGTCACCAATCTTGGGGACATTAACGTATAATTCCTCCAACATTCTGGCCTCTCAGCACTCTGACCACACCATTTTCAATGGCTTTGTACCCTCTCCACCCCTGTTACCTTAGCTATCCACATACTTGGACTATTTCCTTGGTTGCTTAGGGCAAGAGTTAGTGACCCAGAGCCAGTTCTGTTCTGAGACCCAGCTAACATAGGTAATGGGGATCATGCCTTGGGATTTGTGCTCTGGAGGTGCTCTGGCCCTTCTTTTCTAGTTTACTTCCAAAGAAGTGAGAAGCCTGAGTCAGTAAAAAAGCACATTTCCCCTATAGCCCAAATATCCTCTTCCCAGATTGTTCTCTGGGTCCCTAGAGTCCCAGAATTCCCCCATCCAAATTATTCCAAGCTCCTGGGGATGGCTCTTTTCAAGAGATGTGAACATAACTTGGATATTCGGGCTTCTGTGTCCATATGCATGAGTGTTAGGCCCTCTGTGATGTAGGATGGAGCCTTGTGTGGAAAGAGAAGGGACCAAACATACACTCATTCCTGGCTAATAAGGATGGCTGAAGGTCCTTATCAATTACAGCTTTAATCTTACCTCCCAGATAGGATTTATTAAGGTAACCAATCACAGGATTAGTTCTGCTTATTGGTTCTACCCAATTCATAGCTGAACTTTACTTTCCTGAACCCTCACCCAAATTACCTAATATAAGCCCAAATCCTGTACGTCCTCTCTAAGGCACTTCTCCTGAGATGCCACAATTCCCCATGACATGATGCTAATTACCCACTAATACACTACTAAATTTTAGCCTCTGAAACTGCAAAGATGATTAGTAGCCTATGGACTTAATTATAGCCATTGATACTTTCTACCTTAGGAAGCTTTACCCAAAAGGATTCAGGTCTCCCTAGTTTCTTCTTCTTCTTTTTTTAAAAATTTTATTTATTTATTTATTTGACAGACAGAGATCACAAGTAGGCAGAGAGGCAGGCAGAGAGAGAGGAAGGGAAGCAGGCTCCCCGCCGAGCAGAGAGCCCGATGCGCTGTGGGGCTCGATCCCAGGACCCTGAGATCATGACCTGAGCTGAAGGCAGAGGATTAACCCACTGAGCCACTCAGGCGCCCCTCCCTAGTTTCTTCTATCAGCAATATTTATTCACTCTACCTTGAAGGATATTTCAGTTGTCATGGTGAACCCATGGGTGATGACTGGTTCCTCTTCAGCAGTCCGTCCCTTCCAGCAGTCCAACTCCACACAGCGACAACCAGACAGGAGCACTTGGCGATACATTTCGACGGAGGAGTTTCCAGCCAACTGGCCAGCTGTAAAAGCACCAACAAAATGATCCTTAGAATACTACAAAGCAAGGAAAACATGGAGGGCTTCCTAGAAAATCTTTCTAACAATGGGAAAACAAAGAGCTGAAGAGCCTGTGTAGTTGTTCTCAACCTTCTGGCTCAACATACTAGATTTAGTGGCATAATCCCACAGGTAACTGTGGCTCCCTAGCAGCAGTTTCAGGGAAGAGAGAATAGAAGGAAAAGAACATTGTAACAGTAAAAAGAGCTCATGTTTCCTAACTGCTTACCATGTGCTAACTATAGTTCTTCTGACTTTACATGTATTACTACGTTTAATCTTCATAAAAACCTCTCTTGTATAACTACCTTTATTTTTTAAATATTTATTTTCAGAGAATGAAAATGGCAGAGAGCAATTTGTGGGCCCGTTTCCAAAGCTGGTAAGTGGAAGATCTAGGATTAAAATTCAAAACAGTCTTTTAGTCTGGATCTTTAAGGTTATTCTGTTGTAAATCAACACTAATGCCATGTTTGCCCAAGGAACAAATTACTTAGAAGAGTTGAACATTTTCTTTTGAAAAGTGGAATACATTTTTAGGAATAAACTTAAATGTAACAACAAAACTGTAAAACATATTCTTTAATAAGTATAAAGCAGTGCCAAAAAATTAAAGAAGACCTAAATAAGTGGAAAGACAACCCATGTTCATGGAATAGAAGACTTAACATTGCTAAGATGCATGCTGCCCAAATTTACTTACAAGTTAAATTCCTATAGAACTCCTAGATGGATTTTTTTACATAAATTAACTAGCTGATCCTAAAATTCCTATGGAAATGTAAAGGACCCTAAAGGCCAAGACAACCTTGAAAAATCAGAATAAAGTTGGAGAACATACATTTCCTGATTTCAAAACTTAACTACAAAGCTACAAGACAGTGTGTTACTGGCATGACACATAGATCAATGGAATAGAACTGAGAGTACAGAAATAAACCTTCACATTTATCGCCAATTGACTTACAACAAAGGTGCCAAGACAATTAATTGCAGAACATCATATTTTCAACAAATAGTGCAAGGACCACTGGATAGCCACATGCAAAATAATGAAGTTGGATCCCCATCTCACATCATAAACAAAAAAGAAATGTTAACTCAAAATGGATTAAGCTCCTAAATATAAGACAAAAAACTATAAAACTCTTAGAAGAAAACATAGGAATAAATCTTGGTGACCTGAATTAGACAGTGGTTTTGTAGATATGACACCAAAAGCAAGCAACAGAGGAAAAAAAAATTGATATACTTCCACAAAATTTAAAACCTTTGTGAACAGAACTGAAACCCTCCAGTAAAGTGATAAGAATTGTAATAATCAAGACTCTTGTAAAGTGTGAGGAAAAGGATGGGAGCCAAACAATTCGTATTTTATTTAAGTAGTTATTGGAAGGTACTAATTTCTTGATAAGTTATTTTTTTAAAGATTAATAATAAATAACTTTCAAGACAAGCCCACCATCAACACACAAATGTAAGTTTTTGGTTTTCCACATTAAAGAGTTTCTCTAATGTCCACTCTATAAGTCTCCATCATTTTTTATTTCTTATTTTATTTTATTTTTTAGATTTTATTTATTTATTTGATAGACAGAGATCACACAAGCAGGCAGAGAGGCAGGCAGAGAAGGGAGGGGAGAAGCAGGCTCCCTGACGAGCAGAGAGCCCGATGTGGGACTCGATCCCAGGACGCTGGGATCATGACCCGAGCCGAAGGCAGCGGCTTAACCCACTGAGCCACCCAGGCATCCCTCCATCATTTTTTAAATAGTTAAAAAATGACAAACTGAAGAAAACTGTCAAAATGACTGGAATAGACAAGCTCTGCCTGGTGGAGACATATAGGACAAAGAAAATGGGATTAAGCCTGTTGGCTTAATTTTATTTTTATATGCATGTCACAATACTCAAACATCAGCATAACAAAAGGATGACATTCTTGAGTTCTATGGAGCCCTAGTAAATGTATGAAAGGCTGATTAAGTAGGTTTTCATAATCACTTTTCTCTGCTGAAAAAATAGGGCATTTTAAAACACACAAATGTGTTTGCAAAAGAAGAAATGCTGACAAAGTAATCTAGAAAGTTCCTGGTGCTAGATAATCAATTTGCCATTTATAATTGCCCCAAAGTCTGTTGTAATAAAGGTCTCTGCTGCAGTAGAAAAGGGGACGGGGACAGTGAGCGTGAGGAGAAAAGGTTGTCATTTGCATGATTTTTTTAAGTTTAAGGGAGGGATTAAGGGAGTGAAGGATTCAAAGAATATTCGGTTAACTCATTAAAAATGCTAGTTCCTGCAGAAATTGTACGTTATTAAAGAGCAGAACAGATTTTCTTGTGTATTATCTAGAATATTGTTTGTGGATTACCGACTATCCAATACCATTATGATTTCTGAGTCTATTTCATTAATCAGTTTTTGGGTGTTTCTAACATCAGTAGGGAAGTTGCCATGGGTTTATAAGCTAGATAAGGTTTAATGGTAGACTGAAGTCGATAAATACCTAATTCACACTAGAGTTCTCAGTCATAAAAGATTCAAAAAATTTCTAGAAACATTTCTTTGGATTTGCATGCAATTTTTTTTGTCATTCAAAGAATAAGAGGAATTTGATGTACTTTTTGAATGTTGATCGATTAATGTTTTTGAAGACATGGTAAGTCATGGGGTTGGGGTTGTGAGCTGAAAAGGAATCTGAAGAAAAAAAAATAAACTAAAGAATGGAACATGAGAGAGAGAGAGAGTCTATGTTGTGTTTATTGTCCAACACCTAAGCCCCAAAGAAGACTTCCAAAATCAACTGTTGTTCAATCTTAAAGTGAATAGTCTTTATTAGAAATGGAAGTCTCCCAAAAAAGCATATTTTAAGAAAACTCACATTTACCCATAATTGTCCTATTCCTTGGCATACATGTTAGGTTTCCTGTGTGTTTTCCTTCATTTATGGAGATTTTTTTCCAAATATGTATTAATATTTTCCAATTTTTCCTCCTTTTCTGCCTAAATCCTCAAACCTAGTTTATTTTTTCTTGCCTAAGATTCCTAACTCTTCATGATTACATCCCACCCACCCATTATATTTCCATTTTATTACATCCAATATATATAGCTTCTGGGGCCAGGGGTTGGGATTAATGATATGTCATGAGTCCCTCAACCCTTGTTATTTCTGAAATTAGTATCTGGCGTCACTTCTGTCTGGCTGTGACTACCCTCTGGAGTACATTCCAAGTCCATGATTGAACTTGGGAGCCAAAGCTCCATCTCAGATTAATTCATAATACTGCCCCAAGTCATAGCTCTGCAACTTCTCACTTGACTGCATTCACTTTGGTGAGCTGGCTACATTCAATGTGTTTTGTCTAAGATTACCCAAGGCATCCATGGAGTGGAAGAGACCAGAAAAGTGAAAATAACAACCCCTCTATTAATACAGGCTTCTGAGATATTGTCTATATTTATAGTTGTCATTATGTATTATCTTCTTTTCAACCTCCATGCAAAAAGTTTCCAGAATGTGACACATTTGTTAATTCAGTGGTCTTCTTTTTTTTTTTAATTTTTTTAAAAAGATTTTTTATTTTTATTTATTTGTTAGAGAGAGAGAGAGAGTGAGCACAGGCAGACAGAGTGGCAAGCAGAGGCAGAGGGAGAAGCAGGCTCCCTGCCGAGCAAGGAGCCCGATGTGGGACTTGATCCCAGGACGCTGGGATCATGACCTGAGCCGAAGGCAGCCGCTTAACCAACTGAGCCACCCAGGCATCCCAATTCAGTGGTCTTCTTCAATAAACAGTATCTCCTTCAATAAATGGAGATGGGAACTATTTCTCCTTTTGCTTTCAATGCCATGTCAGCCATTCAGGTCACCTCAACCCACAGTTACAGATAAGGAAACTGCCCAAAATAGATAGGATGTGTTATTCATCTTGACCATTTCTAGGGGCATGAGTTTGATCTGATGTCTCTCCCATAGTACCTGCCAGCTGCCCCAGGGAGACCATGAAACTGTCTTCAATATAGATCCAATGGCCATAAGGTGGCTTAGGTGAGAAAGTGGGGAAGTAACTTATGCTTACTTATTATAGAAGCCTCACCATTAGGGTCTGGGTACATTCCCAAACATGTCCTCTGTGGGAGGCAAAATACTGGTTCCTGGGGATGCAAAAATGACATGAGACCTATTCCTTACCCTTACCCATCTAGGTAGGTAGGCAAGTACACATAATGGAGATGTTCTCATGTACCAGGGAATTTAAACTCTCACCCCAACCTTGCACTTCTGGTTTCCTTTCTTTCTCTTTCTCCTCACCAGTAGAATTCTATTTAGATTCTATTTAATTAAGGTTCTGATAAGCTTTAGGATCCCGTCCTCAGTCCTAGGGTAAATCTTAATTCTTCCTGATCATGCACTGGATTTCTGTGGTCCACATTAGTGATTAATGTAGGCATTGCTGTGTGGTGTAGCTTTGGGCTGTATCTAATAGAGCATAAAGGAAAGGCTACAGGGTGGGGGGGCAGTTCACTTGTACAAAGGGCCACAAGACAGGGACTTGCAGCCAAAAGGGGAGCAAAAAGACAGAAAGCATCTGCGTCTCTGATGACACAGTGAATCTTTGATTTAATCAACCCTTAACCACTCTGCTTCTGGACTTCTTGTTGAGATTGATAATAAATTCCTTAACATTTAAGTCATTAAGTAACAATATCCTATTACTTATGGCCAAAAATACTCTGGCTGTCTCGGTTTACCTTCATCTCACAAATGAAGAAACTAAGGCTTAGAAGAGTTAATTTTCTCAAAGGAAGATCTGAATGTCATCTATTTGCTAAACGTCATCTCCTTCCATTCTAGCACTTAACTTTCATAGGTTTGTGCATATTTTACACCAAAACTAAGTTATCAAAGGTTACATATGTTAAGGGTTAAAAGAGTAGGAGAGATGGGAAAGCAGAGAGTGACGCTCAGTCTGGATTGGTAGTGGATAAATGACAAGGGTCATACCATGCCTTGAGTTATTTCTAGAACTTTTCTGCAGTCTAGGGCATATATGTGAGAAGAGGAGTTGAATAGTTATTTGATGTATTCAATCAGATAATTTAATTCATCAGAGAATAACAAAAACCTCAAATCTATTTTGTCTTTCTAAGCTGAATGAGGATGTTAATTATTCAGAGATACACTACTTTGCTTTGTCCATGAGTCTGGAGCCATTATCTCCCAAATGGATTGGATTATGGGAAAATTTATGAAAAGCTGAAAAAGTATAGGTTGAAATGAGAGCATACTGTTCTGTCCTCAGAGAATTTCGTTTTGAGTCATAAGGGTGGATTCCTCAAAGAAAAACAATAATTTAAAACATAATCACTACTTGATGGACTGCCAAGACTATCCAAAACCCTAGAAAAATGACCATCGTAATTAAAAATCATCTCATTCTGTACATACATTTCTCTCAAAAATCCTATTTATTTTTCCTTTTGGGCATCTTGATGGTCAACAAAAGAGCAATAATGAGTAAAGAAATAGTCATAATAATAATAACACACTGCTAAATTGATTGGTTTTCACACTGTACATTTAATTTTTATAGTTCCTTTGAATGCTTGGAAGACAACATACCAAATATCAAAATCCTCCTTATTTGAATCTAGACTAGGGTTTCTCAGGAATACTAGTTCATAATGTGCTACAGGAAAATAAGTAGGGTGGTAAGGGGAGAGGGTTGATCATAACCTTAATGTTTGTGAATCCATAAGCTTTTTTCCTGCATTTAAAACATACTGCAATAGATGCCAACTTTGTATCTAGCACTTCAAAAACTCATTTGAGTAGGAAACTCCTTTTTCCATCAAATACCCTCTATACAAAATAACATTTCTATAGAAAAAGTTTCTTCTGGTTCTTGAAATGCTTATAAAATATAATAAAATCTCATTTTCTAAGTATTGATTTTAACATTTAATTGGATTCTATTGGGTAATACATGGTTATAACTTTATTTTATAATATTCTTAATTGGCTTTGGAAAGCTTGGACTTCTATATCATCAATGTTATATTCAAAAGCCTCTGGGAGACTTCTACATTAGGTTTCTCTATAATTAAAGCAAGGATACTAATAATATCACATGAGGTAAAACCAAATTTTACTAATAAGTCAAAAAGAATTTCAAACAAAACATCAAAAGCCCATATTAGAATTTATACATACTTTCTTTTATTAACTATATGGAATCTTCTTTTTAATTCCCTGTAGGAAAATGAAAAATTTTGACTGGTATTGGGATAAGGTGACATTGTGAAAATGTGGATTTACATAATGTAATCCTCAGTAAAATAATATATGGCTCAGAAAAGTGAGCAAGTTAAAAAAATAAATAAAGGTCAGGATATGGTTTCACATAGATAACATAGTTTTAAACCTGAATATTTGAAAATTTGTGATTTTAATGCTATGAGAAATTGAATAATGGGAGAGAGAATTGGTTTACTTGGTCAGAAATCATGTGTATCAGGTGGTGATGATATGAAACTTTTATTTTGATATTGGAGATAGTTATTTGAGCTCTTTCTTCATCAAAAAAGAGAGTAGACCCTTCTCTTTCCTAGTAACTGAAAGCTCCAACTACAGATAACTATTAGCTATTAATATGCTAACACCCTAAAACCAAGCCAACACAATGAAGCCAAATTCTCAAACACATCTGTGCTTACCAAGTTATTCAGAGGAAGGGTGAATGAGTGACTCTGGAAGAAATTCACTGGATGAAAAATCCTTAATGAGATGCAGTTAAAAACGACAAAAAGGAATTGCAGAGAAAAACTAAACAGCATTCTGTAGTTTTGTTATTCCTACTGACACTGAATAATTTTCTTGGAGCTATTATTGTGTTGTTAGTAAAGCAAATGAATTAATTATGTATAATTTCATAGGTATCAAGATCAATAAAGAAAGCACAGTTAGAGAATCAGGAATTTAAATAAATTAGAAGATACGAATGAAAATAGTTTTGTGAACTGGCACAGTTCAGACACAAATGTATCTTTTCTTGCTTTGTTCACGAAATGGTCCAGAAACAATGTTCCATAGTGTGGGGTTCAAATTGCTGTTACCCATATGATTTTTTTTTCACTGAAGGAAAACAAAAGTCATTTGGGGAAAAGTCTGATTCTGTAGTGGTGCAGAAAGGAACAAGATGAGCCTGGAAGATCTTTAAGTGCCAGAAAGTAAGGACATTTTAAAAAAATCAATGGGTCATGTCAAGAGACTACAGAAGCCATTGACCAAAACTGAGACAATTTGAGTATAGAAAAGAGAACAATAGCTGTGGTTGGTGAACCTACATAAGATTTGAAAACCATAAATCCATAAAGATAAACAGAGAGACTCTATTCTGAGAGAAGGTAAAGCCAGTAGATGGTATATCCAGTCAATCTTATTATCCAATCATTTTGCTACCATTGCTTCATTTATTATAAGACAAATAATATAGATAATCATGAATGTAAATAGATCAGTTGGAAGGAGTTAAAACAGACTATTAGTAAAATTACTGCATATCGTGATTTCAGGCAAGTGAAACTGTACGATGTCCAAAATTGAACGGAACATATACTTCTGTATTTTTAAGAATCTTGTGGTCCTAAGTATATGACAAATGCAAGATGCCATCATCTGCCAGTCTTTATAGTTATATTGTTTAGGAGGCTATCAACTGAAAGATCTTAACTGGGTTTCTGTCAACCTCCTCAAACTTGGATGAGAAACAAGATTATACCTTTAATTTAAACCTCTATGTAAAATGTAGTAATCTCTTCAGTTATAAATGCAGATCACAAATCACAGCAGTACAAGCAGAACTGTGAGCCATGAGGAGAAATCACAGATATTTTCGTATCATGTTCCATTGTTGCAAATAGTTACATCATATTATTTATGCTAGTATTTAAATTGTGCTTATAGAAATATATTTTACCACACATTTGTTTTTTAACATTTGATAAAAATATGTTGTTGGATATTATCTCCTCTTTCATCCTATATATTTTATTTTATGCATTTATCACTACACTTAGAAGGGTCCAACAATTTCACAAGAATGTCAAATTTGTCAATGGTACCAAATAAGATTTAGATTCCCCAAAGAAGATAAAAAATTAAAAATAGTTTGACACTCCTCCCAATGAGACCTATGGTCTATGTTTTCTCCCTTTGAATCCGGGTAGGTTTTGTGACTGTTTTGACAGATAAAGAAGTGACTACACAGAACTTCAGACGTGAAGTATAATAAGGAAATTACGCTTCCTCCTCGTTCTTTGGGACATCTGTTCTTGCAGCCATGGCCTGCCATGTAAGAAGTCTACCTACGCTGGGGCTGTCATACTGTGAGGAAGCCCAAGCTACACTGTGAGGCTCTTACAGGCAAAAGATGAGGAGTCCTAACTGAGCTCAAGTTCCAGACATGTTGGAGAAGCATCCAGATGATTCCAGCACCCAATGTGCTTGCATTACCCACAGGCACTTATTTGGCAGTTGAAGCCCAAGACACCAGGAAAGAGAGACAAGCCATCTCCTCTCATGCCCTCTCTGAATTCCTGACATACAGAAAATGGAGTAAAATAATATGGTGGGTGTTTTATGCCACTGAATATTTAAGTGACTTATTATGCAATAAGAAATGACAAGAATAGAGATTAGGATGAAGCAAATATGAATCTAGTTAGTTTTTGGCATGCATCTCTCCCAGTAGATAACATCAACGGAAACAAAACAGGCTGTGAGTAGCCTGAGAGTCACCCAGTTTTTATGGAGAACATACAACTGCACTTTGACTGACCAGAACTCAGACTATGTGGTTCTATCAAGATGCTCTCAGATTGTACAGAAGCATCCTGAGACAGCTCACTCTTGCTGTCTGGAGGCTACTTTGCTCTTTCTGTTGCAGGGTCATTTTTATTCTAAGCTATTTTTTCACCAAGTGTGGGACACCAGGCCAATGCCCGCCCCATTTGATACCAATACAACATATACTTGTACTGGGATCAACGGATCACCTTAAGGAATTTAGATGAAAGAACTGCTATGTCTCATGTAACTGGGACTGTGAAATTCTCTTTGACACCCCTGAATATACACTGCCTGGGTCTCCCTTGTCATTACATTTGTAGCTTTGCGGATCTATCCTGCAACACAAACCACATGCCCCTATTTACAACGAAGTATAGGTTGTCATTCAGGGTTAAATTTGTTTACATCTAAAGCTGCATTCCACCTTGGGCAAAATTAGATATTTGCCTTGAAGTCATACATAAGTCATGTATGCTTTGGAAATTTCCTGTACGTGAAAACAGTCCAGAGTATTGCCAAAGGCTTGAAGTCCACTGAAGAAGCAGTTCAGTAACACAAAAATTCCATTGGCCCAAAGATACCAGCTGTGATACATTTTAGAAGACTTAAAAACTGGGGAAGAGATATGTTGTGAAGAAGTGATACGGCGTCCTACAGGCGGAAACTCTGCTCCCAGAGCTCAGTTCTCAGAGGTGTTTTACAGGAAATGAAAGAAGACACGCCTTCCATTCCGAATAACAGAAAGTAGGGGTTGGTGAAATTTGGGGAGATGGGCTAAAGTCATTGTCAGAGAACTATGAATTCGTACCTGTGAGGTAGGTGTTGTGTGAGGAATTGATGAAATAGTGAGAGAGGGGCTGAGACATATCTTCATTCAAATCCAGTTTCTCAGGTGAAACGACTCCATTTTCTTCTCCACTCAGATAACGCATAAAGCCATCCACTGATATCTGTCCTGGAGGAAATAAAGAGTTAAGAAGAATGTGAATGCGTCTTTTCTATGGAGTGCTGGTATCATGTTGCTTGAACTTCTTTTTTTTTCTTTTTCCAGAAAACTCTGGTACATCCTAGGTAGAAGACAATAGCCACAATTGCATTTTAACATGGATAACAGAAGTCGAGGATTACATTATTTCACAATTATCTACCAATGCCACAGAGAATGGAGAAAAATGTATTTACATGAACCTCCCTGACTTTCAGAGGATTTAAATACCTAAACACCAATCTCTTATTTTTAAATTAAAAATGGTTATCAACTTTATGGATGGACATCAAAATGTTATTAGTGCTTATCTCTGGGTAATACAATTAGGAGTGAATTTCCAAATTTTCTGTTATGTATATATGTTACTTTTATAATCAAAAAAGTTATTCATGAGTGGTTTTATTATTTAAAATAAAGCAGAGGTATTTTCAATTAACGATCTTTTTCTCTGAAACAGAAACTACAGATGATTACATATGAGTCTGTCCTAGGAATAAAAAATCAAATGCTCATAAACAAAGAGATCTTTAAATTTCTCGTGTAGAATGACTTTACTTAAAATGGAAGAGCCATGATGCACACTTCAGTTTACTTGGATCCTATTTAGAATTTTTGCTTTTGTTGTAACCTCTCTGAAGTGACTAATGCTAAATATTGAGATAATCCTTTATCTTTATTGCAGTAATCTTTATGGAATGCCCAGAAAGGCCATCCTCACTCTTTTGATCCATTACCACAAGTTTGTTTCTTCAACCTTAACAATCAGAGCCTCAAAAACCCCAGCACATTTGAGAGCAGTAGAGACATTGCTTGTAAACATTGGAGGGGAGCATTTCTTTCTTCTTGTCGAAACAGTTTTATGTTAACATAATAGTGTTGTACGTTCACTGAAAAAAAAAATTAGGCACTGAGATGAACAGAAGGAAAATTAAAACTTTTCTAAACATTTCTAACTCTTTCTTCAGACCTAGGTGCTGTTAAGATCTTGTTGTATTTGCTTCCAGGAAAAAAAAAAATGGGTATGTGTGTGTGTAATTTTTTTTATGAAGGTGCAATCATTTATTAATTTTATTAGGTTAAACTTAATTGGATTAATAATCTTTGTATTAGTGGAATAATATATGATAAAAATTGTCATGTAATCTATAATATTTGCATTTTATATGTATAAACATGTAACCATAGCATGACTAGGTAATATTCCCTTATTATTGGACATTAAAGTTGTTTCTAATTTTTCACTAGTGTAAGTGACATTGTACTGAATACTCTGAAGGCTAACTCTTTGTTCAAACCCTTAATTATTTCCTTAAGATAAATTCCCAGGAATAGAACACCTGGTTCAAAGACAATGCACATTTTTAAGGTTTTTAGTATACATAACCAATTTGATTTCTGTTAAAGTTCTAACAAGTTACTCTTTCATCAATGTTTTTTCCTTCTCTTCACCCCTACTCTAACCTTGTAGGTAAAAACATGATACATAATAATTCTAATTTTTATCAGACATTACTCTTGAATGATAAGAGGTATATCATCTACAAGTGGCAAAGCTAGTATTAACTATTTACCATAGTCTGAATCTTTTATTTATGTACTTATTTGACAGATAAAGAGAAAGTATGAGAGGAGGGACAGAGCAAGAGGAAAAAGGAGAGAGACAGATGTCTCCCTGAGCATGGAACATGATATGGGGTTTGATACTGAGACCCCAAGATTGCAACCTGATCCAAAATTAAGAGTCAGGCACTTAACTGACTGAGCCACCCAGGAGCCACTGTGAATCTTTTCACATCTAATAAATGTCTCAAAATAATTGATGAATATTTTTCCCAGTTCTGGGGAAACATAGCTAAATTGCCTTTACTATTTTCCAGGAATAAATAAACTAAAAAAATAAATTTGGTTATTGGGTCTTGATCAGTGGAGCTGGGTTTTATAAAAAGAGAAATCTTCCTAATCAAGCTGAAATAGGAATAATAATCTGACTGTGAGCTTCTTTAAAGTCAGTACTAACGTATATCTTGATAATTTAATAATGACAAAGGGAAAAAGTGTTAAGAAAGTCTCGTGCATTAGAAATAAGAAACAGGACATGAAGGTCCTCATCTGCTATGTTTGTGTGAATTTTTTTTCAAGAATTTATTTTTGGGACGCCTGGGTGGCTCAGTGGGTTAAGCCTCTGCCTTAGGCTCAGGTCATGATCTCAGGGTCCTGGGCTCGAGCCTGGCATCCGGCTCTCTGCTCAGCAGGGAGCCTGCTTCCCCCCTCTCTCTGCCTGCCTCTCTACCTACTTGTGATCTCTCTCTGTCAAATAAATAAATATAATCTTTAAAAAAAAAGTTTATTTTTAAGTAAGACACCTGGGTGGCTCAGTTGGTTGAGGAACTGCCTTCAGCTCAGGTCATGATCCTGGAATCCTGGGATTGAGTCCCACATTGGGCTTCCTGCTCAGCAGGGGGTCTGGTTCTCCCTCTGATCTTCCCACTCTCATGCTTGCTCGAATTCTCTCTCTCCCTCAAATAAATAAAATCTTAAAAAAAAAAAAGTGTTAATTTTTAAGTAATCTCTCTACCCAATGTGGGCTCAAACTCATAACCCGGAGATCTAGAGCCTCATGTTCCCATGACCGAGCCCACCAGGCTCTCCTGTTTGTGCACATTTTTAATAGATGCCATAGTTTGTACCTCCAAATCACCATCACCTAACAAAGCAATTGTTTCAAACATGCTACTGTTGATGAGAACACTTTGGGTACTGCACCCAAAGCCTTGGTTTTAAAATTCATTTATGGGGTTATGCATATTATCCTTTCAGACTGGCTTCATTTTGGAAACAACCTAAAATCAATGCAGAGTCAAAGCTATTTCAATAGCTGGCTTTAAAAAATATTCTGGAGTATAAAACTCATTAGAAATACATTAAAAAAAAACAGTTTTGTCATTGTCCTCCTTTCTTTCTGTGACACGTCCATCTTGGCAGCTTCTCCCATTAGTGCCCATTCCTCCCTCCTTCTTTGCTTTCCCTCTTGCTTCTCTCATTACCTTCCACTTCTCTACCATCTTGTTTAACAAAGAGTCATCGAACATTGGCCATGCGATGAGTCCACAGAAAAATAAAGCACCGTGAAGCACAGCCTCTGTTCTGCCTTCACTGAACTCACAATCTCATAGAAAGTAAGATCATTCATGCTTTGCAAACCAGGTGTGAGCTCCCCCAAAGCAGGGTGCGTGTTTGTATCCCTGTCATCCTGGAATCTACCACAGTGCTTTGTGCAGTGTAGGTGTTCAATCAGTCCTGTTGCGGAGGATGAGGGGCTGATTAGTGGTTCAAAATAGGAAATAAGTTCATTTCAAACAGGAAGATCACCAAGGAGAACAGTATTTTGATACTTTGGTCCGATCAGGTCAAATAATATGAAATTGCTAATGTTGGCATTTTTTAACCTATGCCAATGACAATTTCATCCAGCTCAGTCTCTAACTCCAGTTATTTCTCAGAGGACAGGGAATCAAGGCAAGTGTCCTAGGGGCCAGCAAAGAAAAAGTAATGTGACTGATGGAATATTGTGCAAACCAGGGAGCTGTGGAGTGTGGCAAGCTCACAAGTGTAATGCTCCTTCTGAAGGCATAAAAATGACAGCAATAAAGTACTGTGGGATTGAACCAACCATTTTTATGGTGCTGGTGACTCTCAGGCTGTCATGTCTGATATCTTGCAAGAATAAATATCTTTCGGTCTGACCAGCAACTCTAGAGAGCATTTAAAACAAAACATGCCAATATGGTGAGGGTGACTAATTTTAACTTGAACATTGATGCCCATGTATTGTGTCTAGTGCTTTCTGGAGACTTAGTTGAGAACAATTCTGAGCCATGCTTATGACTAATTTTGGTATGTTTTATGGGTGCAGGACAGAGAAGTGGGGGATACAAAAGCTATGTATTTGTTATTCTCAAATGAGGATATTATAATTAAGATCAAGTTATACTTTACAATTTACCAAAGAACATGAGTCAAACTTTTATTTAATTCATTATCGAGAAAACTAGGAAAATGACAAAGCCAAAGAGGGCTATGAAACACTAAGGCATACATATGTGTGTGTCAGCACATTAGCAAACAAAACCCCCCCAAACCTATAAAAATATTGCTAAATTGAATATAAAGCTGATTAATGTTCTGTAGGTCAATTAAACATAAACTTTGGTTATCTTCTCTATCTTTATTATTTCATAGGCGCTGATTTTAACATAATGTTTTAGTTTAGACTAAAATCAGTAAAAAAAAAAAAGTTGAGTGAGTCAGTACTTGCAAGGACTATTTACAATTAATTTGATCAAATAATTAAAAAATCCCCAGTGAAGGAATTACTTAATTTTGAATAAGAACAATGCAAGAGTTTGGAGGACAGTTCAGAATATGATTGCAGACTGCAGGTGAGCAGACACCTGGGAGCAATTTTTCAACTCCAAAGCTTGGCTTTGCTAGTAAAGGAGCCAATATGCAAGGCTTCTGATGCTCAAATGACTAGGCAGAGATATGTCAAAGTCAAGAAAAGTCAATGAAACAGTAAGGATAAGGCGTAGTAGGCTTATAAGTTGTGAAGGTCAGGAGTACATTTGCAAAAAATGCAGGTTTTTTTGGCATAATAAGTTAGCTTAAAAAATAGTTCTGACTGGCTCTGGGACAGAAAGCACACTTTTAGAGGATTTTCCTTTGTTGCATATGACCTACAGCTAGATTATTGTTGTTGACTTAAATGTATCAGTCCTTTCTCCATCAACCTTGCACTGTTTTTGCAAAACTGCTTAAAAATTTTTTCCTTGTCCACTGAGGAACATAGAAAAATAAAAACCTTGAGAGTTAGGATTGGAAACATTGCTTTTCTAAAAAAATTAGTAACAGAACAAGAAATCTAGCCTCCATTTCTGTCAGCAGTAACTGACCGGGGACAAATTCCTCAACCACAGGCTGGGTAAACTATATGGACTCTTAAGTCTCTTCTCCCTCTAAACCTCACTGAGTTCAAGTAGTCTAATATATTAGGGATGACTACTAGCTAAATTAAAACAAACTGTCCCATAATAGGATGGCATTAGAAAACATCAAATCACAACTAAAAGCAATGCTACAATTTTCTGGAATAAAACCAAGAAGAGAAGTCGAGAAGGATAAGGCCAGCTTGCAAAGGCTACAAATAAAGCCCCTTACATATTTTCTTAATAGAAGATTGATACATTTCCAATTGGACATGTCACTCATATCATGGCACCTACCAAAGTAGGAAAAATAGAACTCCCTTAAGGAATAGGAAAATGCTGCTCTATGAAACTTTTCTGTTCAGAAGCTCTGGTGTCCAATGAAAAAGGAAACTGGTGAGGCATGAGTGGAAAGATCTGACTTCAGTGGGGAGAAACAATCTTGAAAGAGATAAAAGAGGCAAGTGGCTTGACAAAACGATGTTCCCTAAGGGCCATTCACATGTCTCATAATTCTTCAGCGATATCTTTCCTGCAAAGAAACTGTCATGCATTGTTGCACGAATGTCATGGCCAGCAACCATACCTCTGCTTCCTTCTGCTTCCCTCCCTCCCATGGGGCAGATAATGACTGAGGCTCCTCTGGTGTCCTCCTGAATATTTCAGGAAGACGGAAATTTGAAACTCTGCTGTGACAAGATGAGATCTTCCAGGGATGCCTTAAAATCATTGGTGTGTCCAGTGACCCTCAGCTGGATTTTTCTCATGCTTACAATTACACATGCAAATGTTCTTGTATATTTATGAGGTACGAGCTATTTTAATGCCTTCTCTAAATCTAGGGACATCCAATGGCTTTTGGGAACAATTAAGAGTAAGTAGGATCTGTGTCCACAAAAGGGAACTCTGGAGACTACAACTGAAATGTCTATCAAGAGCTTGGTGGACTGGTTCTTTCACCTTCTCAAGTCCTGACCACTTTATCTACTGGCTTCTAGAAAGCTAGATCAACAGAACTTTCTCCCTTGAATACCTGTTCCAGGCATCTAAAAAAAGATGTTTCAGATCGAGTCTCTCCAGGAAGAACAAGAAATCTTGACCTTACCCTGAAGTTGGGGCACCACTTGGTGGTGGTTATTAATGAGCACATTTGTAGTGAGGGCCCAACTCTGTGTGCCAGAAGTTGAGAATAATGAGGATGTGTACATCAGTGTCCTGACCTTCAAGACTTAAAAAACATAACATGTAGAATTCTTTTTTGATGCCCTTTGATGTGCAGTTCAGGTTACTATTCAGTTGGGGTAATAAATAGCTTACTGTACACATAGCTAAAGAGTTTGGGGTCCCATTTAGCAAACTCATAATTTCATGTTGGCTACATAGGAACCTTCTGGTCCAACTCATTGTGGTCCAGTTCTGTTCCATTTACTCTTTTACTATCCCGCTGCCCAGGTCTGGCGGAAGATAGAGGAGAATTGGCTGAGTGTGGCCAGTTGGTAGAGTGGCAAAGGTACAGTTAAGAAGCCACCCCACTGTTTTGCTCCTGATGTACAGACACTAATGCAAGAGATGTCTAGGGGAAAACAGTATGGTCCACAAGCAATAGGCAAGGGTTGTTTTCTAAATTTAGATCTCTTTCATAGCTGCTGTCCAGAACCACTTCTACTATGACGGAGAGTAAGCTCCTTCATTTTCCCTTGTTAGAAGCAAATGATTCCAAATATTTTAGTTGATACTTTGGTATTTACCCCTATATCTCAAAATAATGTTTGTAGTACTATTTTTTGACTTCTCACCATGGGAGATGAGGATACTGCTCTTTCTTTTCTCTACCCCACAGCACATGTACACATTCTTCTCATCCTTCTGAGATAGTTACATGGTAGTTTAGTTAGCTCAGTATTCAGTGCTTATATTACCATGACTATGTGTTCTATTCAGGACTGACTCATGTGGTAAACCAATAATTATTTTTCTTTCCACGCACAAATTGAAATTTTCCCTGTAGTTGATAATTGTCTTGTTTTGTCATTTGCTTAATTTCTTTGCATGTATCTTGAATCCAACTCAAATGCTCCATCAGTCATCTAAACCTCTTTGCAATATGCTCAAATATAACACATGTTCTCCCAGTTTCACTTTCTTGAAGAAGTCTTTTTGGAGTCTTATGACCTACTCCAATCTAGATTGATTTACTTCCATTTCTTTCACCTCTATTCTTTGTTGATGTTCTTTCATTTTTTTGTATACCATGTCTTCCTCTTTCATAGTTAGCCTTTTCATGTTAGTGGTAGCACATTTGTCAGTAGATTCCTGAGAAAGTGTTCATGAGTGTGAAAATTTTTGAGCCTTGTATGTCTAAAATGGCTTCATGACACTCACAGACTTGATTACTAGTTTAGCTGGGTATAATAGTCTAGGCTGGAAAAAAATTTCTTTTAAATTTTTGTGGGGAATTTTGCTTCATTGTCTTTTAGCTTTTAGTGTGGCTATTAAGAGGTCTGAAGACTTACTGATTCAGCATCCTTTTTTTTAAAAAAAAAAAAGAACAGAGTGGGAGGTCTCACACTTTCTGACTCCAGAACTTAATGTAAAGCGGCAGTAGTCAAAACAGTGTGGTACTGGCATAAAGATACATAGACCAAAGGAAGGGAACAAAGAGTCCAGAAATAAACTCTCAAATATATATGGGTCAAATGATTTTCTTTCTTTTCTTTCTTCTTCTTCTTTTTTTTTTTTTTTTTTGATTCACCATCCTTAAAACAATTATGTGGCCTATTTAAAAAAATTGTTTATTTTCTCTTTTTGGAAAATTTTAGCATCTTATTCAGTCCCAGTTTCCTGAAATTTTGCAACACTGTGCTTTGGTATAGGCTTATCTTTATCTTCTGTGCTGGGGCTCTTTGACCCCTTTTAGTATGAAAGCTATTATCCTTTTATTTGAACATTTCATGAATAATCTTTCTGATAATTTCCTCTGTTCTTTCTTTCTGGAACATTATTTGGGCAAATTTTGCATTTTAATACATCCTCTCTCCTATTTTTAATTTTATTTCTTTGTTCTACTTTCTGGGAGATTTCCTCAGCTTTTCCCCCAACATTTCTTTTAGTGTTTTGTTTCTCCTGTCTTTTTTCAATGTCTAAGAGCCAGTTTGTGTTCTCTGACATTTCTTTAAAAAACAGCATTGTGTTCTTTTTCAATAGCACAATATGTTGTTATCTTTCTAAGGATATAAATAATATATGTATTATTAAAGTTTTCCTTCTCACTACATAACCATTATTTTGTCCAAAGTTACATATTTTCCTTATTTCTACCTGGGTGGCTCGGTGGGTTAAGGCCACTGCCTTCGGCTCAGGTCATGATCCCAGGGTCGTGGGATCGAGCCCCGCGTCGGGCTCTCTGCTCTTCGGACAGCCTGCTTCCTCCTCTCTCTCTCTGCCTCTCTGCCTACTTGTGATCTCTATCAAATAAATAAATTTAAAAAAAATCTTAAAAAAAATTGTATTAAAAAGATCTTATTTATTTATTTGAGAGAGAGTGAGCAAAAGAGAGAGAGAGAAGGATCAGGGGGAGGGGCAGAAGGAGAGGGAGAAGCAGACTTCCCGCTGAGCAGGGAGCTGGACATGGGGCTCAATCCAAGGCTCCAGGTTCATGAACTGAGCTGAAGGCAGAGCCTTAACCGACTGAGCCACCCAGATGCCCTTCCTTATTTCTATTGAAAAAAAAAAAAGAAAGAAAAAGAAAAGTTTCTTCATATGTTCACAATTTTTAGTTTTCTGTTTATATTTCAAATTGGTCAACTAAAAAGTTTAGATTTTTGAATGCATCTGGATAACTGACTATAAATTGAAAATAAACTGTCATTGTAGACGGATCATTCTTTGTGTCTTTGGAGCAACCCCTAATGTCAGTACATTTAGGTCTTTCATCTTGGGCTGATCAGAGTCCCGAGAGAAGATCTATCTAATCACTTGCCAAGAGAGTGCAGACCTGCACGTCAGTACTCCAGAGCACATGGGGAAAGAAGGAGGGAGGACTCAGCACTCAGTAAGTTTATGTTTACATAAAATATATAACTTTATCTCCTTGATTTCAGTGTGGTAGCCTTTCCTTCATCTGGTACTGTGTCATCTTCAGACCCTCTGTTTTCTTGTCTCCAGAGAGTAAGCCTTCAGTCTTTATCCAGGTGGGAGTTCTGACTATTCCTAAAACAAGAGTCAACTAGTCCTCCTTATTTTAGGCTGAACCCATGTTCAGATGAACCTAAGATCATCAGTTTTTAAGACTCTTAGGTGTTCATGGAATAACTCAGATTGGTCCCCAGCTTTTCACATGTCAGATCATGATCAGTTTTCTTAGAACTGTTATAGTTGTAAGTACATAGCTAGCTGCCAACATTATGTAATTATTAGCCCTTAACCTACTGTCTCTACCTTTCCCAGATTATGCCTTTAAAAAATATTTCCTTTGATGCAATTTTAGTCGGTTTAAAGAGAATTTAGTTTAGATGAATATATTCAGACCATCACATTTCTCCTGATATTCCATGATTTTTCTACTACACCAGACTACAGAATTCTTAAGTTTAAAAAGTCAGATTTCACATGCTTTTTCACTTTATCCTACTACTTTTAGGTAAAATCGAATCAGATGGGAGGAACTGAAGGTCTTCTGTCATAGACCTACTTTGCCTAGTCAGAGACTTTTCACAAGTCTCCCTGGTTTTCTTTTGTTTACATCTTTCTAGTGAAGAGTAAGCAGTGACTAATATTTCATCACAGAGGGCATTAGATGGGTAATTTGTCAGTCAGGTTTCTCCCAGGCAGACAGTAGTCAGAGTCACAGAAGCAGTCTGAGCTCTCAGGTACTTATCAGCTAGAAATGTGCTTGGTCCCCTTGGTTTGTCTTACTAACCTCATAAGGCTGCTGGTGTGGGACAGGTATGGGAGTGTGTGTAAGGACAGGTGAATGTCCACAAATTTCTAAGGCAGTCATGACAGAGACAAGCTGGCTTTTGATTTTATGAATGTCAGTGAATTTTCCAGCTCCCCTTATGGTGGTCCTGGGATGTGTCCCTCATGATTTCATTCAATCAGAAGAAAATACCATCCAGATTTAATTTGATTTAATGTAATTCTATTTCCCAAGTCTCTCATGTAAAATTACAACTTGACTTCAAAGCACTGCCTGAGAAATTATCTGATTAAATCTAAAAAAACTATTTAAGGAGACTTCTGGAACTAAATTCTAAGGCAGCTGAAATAACTTGCATATTCAATTCTGGGGTAGTTGGGAGTATTTAACAGATGAGAGATTTCCTCTCTTCCTTTCCAAGTCCTCTCACCCTTCTCCAGTACACAGTGACAAAATATTCTAACTTTGCCCCAGGGAAGAGATTTTTGGCAGAGAAGGAGAACTAAAGGACATCTTTTCTTCCTGGTTTGAGGGCACTCTTCAACCAAGACTTCCTTGTCCCAAGTCTAGGGGAAGTTCCATATAAGTATGATGTCCTGAAGAGAGAAGGCTGTAAGTCTTTTCCTGGAGATGTTCCAGAAAGTTCCAAGCTAGAAACAGCACAGTGGTTTTATTTTTATTTCCTCCCTCTGCTTAGCCCCTGGCAGATGCACTAATCAGACAGCATTAAATGTCTAAAGCCATCAACAGAGACCAGAATGAGGGGGCTAGGTTAATTCAGAATAGGGCAAATCAATTCTTAAACAATAGAAGAGTTGATTGTACTTCATTACATTGCAACGACAAGTTACCCACCGTGTCAACACCCTCTCTTAGCTTCTTTGTTCAGCCCTGGTAGAATTTCTTTTTAAATTCCCAAGTAAGAAGTATATCTGAAATAAATCCATAGGTCCTCATCTTCTACCTATAAGCTTATGAAAGTGACTTTTGACAAGGTCCGGTAACACAACCTAATGTTCTTCTGTGCACTGAGACTGCTGGACCTGGGAGTGAGTCCTCAGCCCCATACTTTCTCAAGATAATTTTCAGGAGCTACATGACCAGGGGAAGAAAAAAATGTAGCAGAGTATGCTATGATCTCTAAATAGAATTCATGGCAGATTACTAAGGTGCCATGAAAGTCCCGCTGTCAGACTCTTTTCTGTTGAGTTTGTGTTTTTTGTCAGGTTGGTTACCTTGGTAATGACCCCATCATGGCATCAAAGCACTACCATGGAACTGTTCCTGAGCTAAACCTAAAGGTAGATGGAAGGTGGCAGCAGCGAAAGGCTCAAGAAAAAAATTGTGCCATGGAGCTTCAAGGAAAGAAAATATAATGGTGTATTTACAAACACAGTATTTTTTTTTATTAATGGATTCTGACTTGAAAGGAAGTATTTTATATAAGTGCAAGCAGGATATGGAAGGGAGAGAGAGAGAACCAGCCTTTGAAGAGTTTCTTGAATTGAATCTATTTCCAGCATATTATTTCACAAACCTTTCTATACTGTTTAATATATGTAAATATTCACTCATTTCATCCTCATGATAACTCTATGGAGTGGGTAATACTTTTATGTCCAATTTATTGATGAGAAACCTGAGGCAAATAGCTTGCCTAACATCACACAGCTTACAAGGGGATAAAATGGGATTGGAACCCAGGTAGTCAGGCATTGTGTTTTGTGCTATTAACTACTATGCTATCCTGCTATAGAGGACACCATACATAATCTGGGAGAAGGTAAATAATGACAAAAATATCACCATTGGGGGTACCTGGGTGGCTCAGTGGGTAAAAGCCTCTGCCTTTAGCTCAGGTCGTGGTCCCAGGGTCCTGGGATGGCGCCCCGCGTTGGGCTTTCTGCTCAGTAGGGGGCCTGCTTCCCTTCCTCTCTCTCTGCCTGCCTCTCTGCCTACTTGTGATCTCTCTTTGTCAGATAAATAAATAAAATCTAAAAAAAAATATCAACATTGCCATCATCATCATTGAAGAAGGAGCTACCCTCACTTGAGCACTGACCATCTGCTAGGCACAGACATCCTACGAGAAAAATCCCGTCCTATTTTCAGTTGAATGAACTGAAGCTTAGAGAGGTAAGTTGCTTGTTTGAGGTCACAGGGGTACACAGTGCTAGATCTGGGCCCATGGTGGAGAATGAAGAGAGACAGATGGTGGGGGGTAAGACTGAAGCTGTCTATCCCCCTAACTTTCCCAGCATTGGCCCAGATGAGGGACACAGATGATGAAAAGGAGAGGGTCTTGCCTCCGTGGCAGTTAGCTTTATCTGGACACTCCTGGATTAGTCCTAAAAATAGCCCTGAATGTGACCAAGGAAGAGTCCCCCCAACCCCCATGATTTACTTATCTCCTTAAAACGTGTGACTTTAATCTGTTAAAAGAAGCTGGGCTCAGGCAGGACAAGTGACCCATCTGGCAGAGGCGTGAGGATTAGTTCTTTGATTTGGATTTGTCTGTCAAGGTCTAAAATTCTTTTTCAGACTTCATTTACATTCTAATCTCTGCAAGTGATTTAAAGGCTTCCTCTAGCATTTTTATAACTCGTAAGTCTGACTTTAAGGAAGAAAAATAAAATTCAACAGGAAACGTGTTATGCCAATGTGAGGACCAGAGAAAGGCTCAACAGAAGATGTGGCATTATTTCGTGGGTTAGGAAAAAAAAACAACAGGTTGCCTTAAAAAAAAAAAATTGCCAAACACATGCAGATAATATCTTTCAAAGCCCACTGGCACAGAGAAATTTCTACGGATTCAGTCTTGGAAGACAGATGGCCTATAAATCCACACAAAGTCATCACACAGTTGAGATGGGCAAACCTGACAATGTGTCTGCCACCTAGCATGGCCACCAGCCTCATTCTGCGGAGCCAAATGCCAGTTAGGCAGGATCTGGCACTCAAATGCTCGGATGTCACTGGGATGAGGTGGCTGAGAAGCCATTCAGCATTATTCAATCCCCACTCTTAATGTCATGATACCAGAGCATGTTGGAATGCTACTGGTCCAATGGCTTAGTACCTCCCACGTCACTTCCAAGCACAGCACAGAAAAGCTATTCCTTTGGCTCATGTTGCTGTAACCTTTGTGTGAGTTCTGCTAGACCAGCTCAGAGAAAGTAAGTGTAGATGGCTTGACTATGCCGTGGCCCACCAAAGTCTATTTGTCTGCTTTCAGAAATCATCTATTAAATGGCCCCTTTTCAAGAAACTTTGCTTGGGCACAAACTTTCCTATGACACTTGCCAACCTACTGTGCTTTTGTAGAGGATATGTACTTGGCCGGTTTCTTTATCTGTTTGTTTTCCAACCCTGGAGTCCATGTTACAGACTCTCATTCCATTTCCATTGAAAATCTGTTCTATTCCATAAGTATGTACGAATACAAGTCCACAATACTGTGTGACAATGTCCAACAATACTGTGTGATAATGTCCATGAAATGACTACATGCTCTTCTCAAAATCCTTTGCAGATGAACCTCTCACCCAGCTGTCCTGGCTTTCTGAGTCCCCAAAGTTTCCCTTGCACTCAGTTGAACGTGTTGATGTGGTTTGTGTGAAAGTTCTTAATGGTAACACCTGAATTCGAGTTAACACTTTCCGTTTATCAAAATGTTCTAACATCTGCGAATATATTTACTCTTCATTGTTCTGTTTGGGAAGTAAGAGTTTTAGTATTTAACATGACAGATAAACAAGCTCTGCCCCAGTGAGATTAAACAGTCCTTTTAAATGGATGTGGTTAGGTAAGGACAGAATTCATATTAGAATCTTAATCTCTTTATTTTTGTTTTTGTACGTTTGTTTTATATAACTGCACTGTATTTACTGAAAAAAATCCATGAACAAGTGGACCCACACAGTTCAAACTCATGTCGTTCTAGGGTCTTTACCCTAGAAACTTGAGCTCTTAAACACAGGCTTGGAGTCTTCACGCCGGAGTTATGTAAGTCCTAATGTATTGTTAAGGTCTAGAGGTTCTCTGATGGTTGGGAACAGTTTGTTGCATTTTATTAGTGTCGTGTCATATTGCTTTATCAGAAGAGACCTTTTTCAATGGTTCCTGGCCATAAGGCAAAGGAGGCAAAATGTTCTAGATTCCTAACCAGAATGTTATGTTCCATGGTCAGGCTAAACGCTTTTTTTTTCCTTTTTAAGATTTTATTTATTTATTTGACAGAGATCACAAGTAGGCAGAGAGGCCAGCAAAGAGAGAGAGGAGGAAGCAGTCTCTCCACTGAGAAGAGATCCCAATTCGGGGCTCGATCCCAGGACCCTGGGATCATGACCTGAGCCAAAGGCAGAGGCTTAATCCACTGAGCCACCCAGGAGCCCCTCAATGTTGGCTTTCTAAGTGCAAGGACCAAACCTTATTTTCACTTATATCTTTTCCATTGTTTAGCATAAAGGCCGGCCTAGAATATGTGCTCACTTATGCTTTTGGATGAGCTCCTTAGAGGATATTATCTCTTAGTGCTTTAAATGTCTCAGCATTCCTGAAATACAGCTCGACTGTCCCTTTCCTCTTTGAAAGCTTTTCTTTCTTAAAGCAACTCCCAAAACTCCCCAGAACCTCAATAAATAAAACTTCCCCTTCCCTCCAAGCTTCCTTCACACTCAAAGGACACTTAACAGACACTGACTAAATGAATGGAGATGTATTACATTTTATCTTGTATTATAGTTATTTGTATATGTCATCTCCCCTCCAAGTTGCAGTCTCCTTAAGAGAGACTTTATCTTGATTTTGTTCCACTTCCTTGTAGTTCTTAAGCCATGTGGGCAATATATGTTTGTTAGATTAAGATGTCCACGTAATTAAGTCAAGTATGTGTTAGAATAAAGAAAAGAGTTCAATGAGCATCAGGTACCTTGGAGAAGTTCTTTGAGATGTGGAGGGAGCTGGAAGTGCTTGAGGATTAAGGTTTCCTAAAAGAATCCTCAGTGACTATGTTTGGGAAACTTCTAGAATTCACTCCCGGACTAAATGCCAATTATGCACATGGATAATTCATTTGTTTCACAACCTTATTAGCTGCCTTCCCTTCCTTATTCTCTCTTTCTTTCTTTTTTAAAAGATTTTATTTATTTATTTATTTGACAGAGAGAGAGAGAGAGAGAGAGAGAGAGATCACAAGTAGGCAGAGAGACAGGCAAAGAGAGAGGGGGAAGCAGGCTCCCTGCCGAGCAAAGAGCCGGATGCGGGGCTCAATCCCAGAATCCTGGGATCATGACCTGAGCCAAAGGCAGAGGCTTAACCCACTGAGCCACCCAGGCACCCCTTATTCTCCCTTTCTACTGGATCATCTCTCAGACTCTTTGTACCTGAATTCTCCCAGAGTGGGCCCCTGGGAGAACCCAAGAAAAGACAAATTAGAGACATTAGTAAGAAGCATCTTTGGCTTATTTTCTACATGTAAGGTAGAGTGTGAGGTGAGAAGGCTGATTTTGTCCATCATCCTCAGTTAAGGCTTTATCTTAAAATAATGTTCTCTATTCTGTTTTGCTTTCACACTGGAGTCCTGGAGTCCAGGGTGATTCAGAGTTAAGACAGAGTTCCTAGAAAATCTCTATAATGAATTAACAAAATTATTGGCCATTCTCAGCTTCCTGACATTATTTCACCCATTGCTGTGGCACATTTTCATTTCATTTCAGCTGGTAAGTGTGAGGGTAAATGGTCCACATCTCACCTCCTCTGGGTTCCTTGTAGACACATTTTGTTTTCCCTGGAGTTGGTTCACTCTGCATTTGATGTCTTTCTCTCCCACTGACTTAGTACAAGATTAACTATTAACAGTAGTAGACTATGGGTAATGCAGACGTTGGGAGCCAAATGTATGTGACATTGTCGCCGTTCTCCAGAACAGTTTAACCTGCCCAGGCTATTCCTTTTTAACTGAGCCATAGTCCCTTGTGAGATGAGGGAAGGTGTCATAGTCAGCAACTGGTGGTGCTATGTTCTAATAGGAGGTTATATCTGGGGGAAAGGAGCTATTATCTGCTTTGTCCCAACAGCTCTCACATGAAATAGCAAAGCACCTGGGGAATGAACAGTTGGCTGAAGGAAAGAGGGTTTAACAAAATCCAGCAGTCTGGGGTGGACTAGGCCATGAAGCTCACGTCCCCACACCTTGGAACTGGCATTCGAGTTACTCTTTTACTATTTATAGTTTTCCTGACTGGTTGTTTTCTGAACAAAGGCCACTTCAGCTGTGAATGGACATGGCTGTGACTTTCTGGCTAGAGCTGTGCTTCTCGGCAGACACTGACATCACTGAAAGAAAAGTCTGGAGGAGAAAAAAAGCCCCAGGGTTCATGGGCCAGATATATGCCTCTCCTCAAGCCTCTGCCTCCTGGGAAAAGAGGAAATGCAATCAAGGAAGGGAAAAGGGAAGCAAGTTACCAAGTCAACTAATGAACAATGGACTCGTAACGGCTATCTTGAAACAAAATTTTTTTTTTCATTTTAGCCAGTCTGAAATACAGAGAAGTCTATGAACATAGGAAACACGGAGTCAAGAGGAGCTTGGAATATACTCACAGATGATAATGTCATTCTTCTGTGACCTTCCACAGGGGCTAGAAAGTCAATATGTGGAGTTTAAATGGGATCTTAATCAATAAAATACTAAAGTGGCTTTTCAGCCACTTTCCCAGTGTAGTAACTTAATTAAAGCATGAAAAGAACTGGCTACGTCATCCAGTTTGCATCTGCCTTTGTCTTTTGGGAAGAAAATCTCTCTCGTTTGAGTTGATTCTCTATATTCATTTCAATTCTTTTATTTTTTTGGTACCGCTACCTGGGTAATCTCTACTATTTAAATGGATGCCATCTTAATTGTGAGGCAGATCTTTAAACCAGTCAATCAATATGTCCTCTAGATGAGTGGTTTTTAAACCGAGCATCCTGAATCTCCTGGGGTTTTGGCAGAAGGGCCTGCCAAGGATGAGGTGGATAGGGGAGCCAGCTCCATGCCTCTTTTCAACCAAAAGAGGGCTTTGAAAGGTTTTCCCTACACACTGGCCTTTCCTGTGAGACTTTCTTAGAAGAAACAAACACAAGTAAAATAGGTTCTATTAAAGACAGGTTTGAAAATGACTTGTGGGGATGCCCACTGCTAACTTCTAAATAGCTGACTTGTATCTCTTTTCTCAGGAAGTCCCGAAGGAGGGCCCCAAGTGGGGTCTGGAGTAGGAGGGAAGACTCTGTACTGGGGCCCAGAAAATACGGTCCCAGTCTCAATATTGTCACTTCCTCAGCTGCCTTTCCTAACAGTTTGAGCTAAATTGTTAGGAGAGAGGAGAGCCCATGAGTTGAGGCCACCAGCCAGGCCTTTGTGAATGGTAACAACAAAGACATTTATGTGACAGATCAGAAGGGATGAGCCATGGGAACTGCCTTTTTTCCATGTTTTTTCTCTTGGTGCCCACTTCTGATTTTGCTAGGGCTATTTATGAAAAGTGCTTATCTTAATTTGAGTTCTTCTAAAAGTAGGTTTTGAGATAAGGATTTGAGTGCCAGTAATTTGTTTGGGAGGAAAACCCAGGAAATAACAGTAAAGGAGTACAGAAATGAGGAAAGAAGGAAAGGTGGCCTAGCAAAGTTACAGTTGTGGGCAACTCTAGGGAAAGTTCTAGCTTGTAGTGGAGCCATTGACTGTATTGGAACAATGAATGCCAAGGGACATAGGAAGAGCACCTAGGTCTGCTAGTGTGGGCATTATCCCATTTTACAGATGAGTAAACTGAAGCTCATGCAAGTCAAGTCCTTTGCCAGAGATTAACCGGCTTAACCATTAACACTTTTCCTTTTCCTTTAATTATGGTGTGTTTGATCTCTCAAGAATAAACAGCACATATTAATAAAAATAATCATGTTTTTAGTACCTTCTACCTCCTAACCACAAATGGGGCTGGGAAAATCATGATTTTTTAAAAATCTACTGGGAAAATTAAGTGATGAAGTAGTAAAGTTCCAGTATAAATCTTCACCTCTTTAACTATAATTCCATCTTCATAAAAATATATATAAAAGAGTTGACTGAGTCAGAAATGAACATTTGTGCACACATAGGACTGGGCCTATTTTTTTCAGTCTTCATCATCAAATGATTCTAATTTCCTATCACTTGCAATAAGTTAAATAAGTCACTCAGCCAAGAGAAGCAACATTCAGGAATGCCTCTGCCCAGTGCCATGAATCGGACTTCCAGGTCTGTAAGTGGTTTGAATAATTGGGCATAAATACCAATGACCACTTTTCATCAGTTCAAGTCAAAAGGGTCTTCCAGGCAGCAATAAATACAGGCACCTTCCTATCATAAGCAACTTAATTTACCCAGCAGCTCTCTCAGGGAATTTTTTTTTTTTTTTTTTAAATAAGAGGAGTAAGTGGGATGGGTCAAAGAGGTTACATGGCTTCCTAAGGTGAAGTAAGCAGTACAGATGAATTAATGATTTCTGACCCAGGTTTAGTGGAATCAGCTGTTTTTATCTGCGGGGGGGGGGGGGCGATCTTGCTGGGAAGCACATCTGGACCGAATTTCAGGGGACCACATCCCTGCCACTGTCAGTCCAAACCATGTGGCTCAAGTAATGGCCTCCTCATTGGCTCAAGGGAGAGTCATTTGATGACCTAAGTCTGTCCAATTATTACATTCTATTCTCCAGGCCACAGAGATCCTCCTTCAGCAGTGACCTTGTGTGACTTAAGGTAGGCTGGGGTTTCTGGTACTTTTGATGGAAATATGAGTAAAAGTAATCTCAGTATTAGAGCTGCTGGTGGCTTTCTTGTTAATTTAGGAGAGTCTGCCCAAGCCAGTCTATTACACATGGTACAGAGAAAATGACTGCAGATGTAGAAAGACAATTCTTGATGACATCATTTGAGCCCCTGGATCCAGTCAGGCCTGAAGTCATTAAAACCTTGCAGTGTAAACCCTGATAGTGTTATTTTTAAATTTTATTTTTTTGTAGTGCAAGTGCTTGACTTAAGCTTTGATGGCTGAGGCATCCATTTCAAAGACAACTATCTTGAATAAACCCATTGCCAGCCACATGACTATTAGGAAGCCAGGCCTCCTCCCCACACCGAGACTCCTTTGATTTAGAAAGTTTGGTTTACTTCAGTAACTGGCCATTTGGGCCACTTGTCTTTTCTCTGCCCTTATGTTTTTATGTTTCACTAATAAAGAGTAAGCCAATGAGACTCTAGGCATGCACCCTCAAAACCCTAGAAAAACAGAACCCAGGCTTGCGGGTGTGCTCCCTTTCGATCTCTTTCTCTCTCTACAAGTGACCACCATGTGTGGTCCCAGATGCACTGAGTAGTTCCCAGGTCTTATAAATAATAAGCACATTTTTTTCCCCAAGTTACATGGTGGCTGTTGATGAAGGGCATCTTGCAGTCATAATAAGAGCCACAAGTGTCGGTATAACAACACTGGTTATTGATAAGCTGAGACCAACACAAAACACTCCTTGACTTTTTGCTCATATGCACCAACAATAAATTTCTTTCTGTGCTGCAGTTTGAGTTAAGTTTCTGTCATTTTTCAACTGTAGGAGTTCCACCTAATACTACAGGTGGGAAGAGTGTCAAGCCCCGTATTGCCTCTAGCACACTCTGGGTGTGTCTTGCCATTGACAATAATGATATAATATAGTTCAATTGTGTAAGTATTTAAAATATGTATCTGGAAAATGCAATAGGCTTTTTCTACTGATGTTACCATAAGTGCAGTTCTGTTTAAAGCAAAAATGCTTGCTCTACCTCAACTTCCTTTGCTTTGCTTAAAACCAAATCAATTGGGATGCCTGGGTGGCTCAGAGGGTTAAGCCTCTGCCTTCCACTCAGGTCATGATCTCAGGGTCCTGGGATCGAGTCCCGCATTGGGTTCTCTGCTCAGCAGGGAGCCTGCTTCCCCACCCCCTCTCTCTGCCTGCCTCTCTGCCTGCTTGTGATCTCTCTATGTGTCAAATAAATAAATAAAATCTTTAAAAAAAAACCAAATCAATTTGCTATTGTATTTTGAGTTCATTTCAATTATTTAACTATTAATTCAGGCAATACTGATCAAATACTAAAAGAGATGATAATGCTTTCATCTTGACGATATAATTGCAACAAAGCAAGGGAACTTTTGTACAACGTATTATAAAAATTTAAGAGGAAGAACTGATTAAAAAAAGGAATGTAGCTTGAAACATCTGCTAATATCATAATCTGGTATATTAATTCAATTGCTTAACAAATACTCATGAACACCTGCTCTTCACAGAAAAACAAAAATGTGATCAGACTGAATGTTTTTTCTGGGTTTGTTTTTTTTAAAATGAATTTTGGCCTTCTTTTACAGATATAACAGTTCACTGTAATCTGTAGTCTGTTACCTGGGGTATCAGATTCTTTTTTTCATGCTAATTTTACTCATTGCCTTCCTTCTAAAAGGTGTAAGTGAGTAAAGAAACCAAACAAACTCCCTTTGGGAGACATTAGTTTTCAAACTGACATTCAGGACCTTTTGTTTGGAAGAGGCTGGGGTCATTGTGTATTCCTCTGTAAAACATGGTTTAACATTACGCATTTTGTTCGAGTGCAAACAACATGACGGACCAAGGCATTTTGCAATGTGTGATTTTTCAATCATAAAAATTAACCAAACTCCCTTGAGAACAGTATTTTCTGCAAGAAGATTCAAAATTTTTCTTTGTGGAGCCCAAACATGTGCACATTTGTCCTTACACTGCTCAGAAACCCTGTGATTGTTTATCACCAATACAGACATCTTCAGAAACAAGAATTCCAGCATGGAAATGGGGCCAACCCACCAATGACAGCAGGCCCACAAGGCATCAAAGTCTATTATCCCTTTTGTTTTTTCATTTCACACATCTGTGTTTAGTCGACTAACCGATGGTCCGTTTAAGCATTTTGACATTTGGCCATATTGAAAAATTTTCACTTAATTTTAGATTACCTCCTATGTAAAAATTATATGCAGTGCATATGAAAACTAAACATTAGCATATGGCAACTTTGTGTAAAGTTTGTTTGTTTAACACCTACTTTAAACAATAAGTTTCTTGATATCAGAGAATATAGTTATATTGTTATATATATATACATTATGGATGCATCTTAGTCTTAGCATTTTATAACAAATACAGACAATATGGAAGTATCTTTTTCAGATAACTGAAACTGAATTCGCAGGTCAATATAACCAATGCTTATGCACATTTGAGGAACTAGTCAAAATGAAAGTAGCAGAAAAATTATGATGTAATATACTGATTTCTATCTTCTATCTTATTTATTCTAAATATATTTATTATTATAAGTATAATGCAATGTAAGTATATTACTTTGTAATATACTTATTATATACTACTAATATCCTACTTATTTTCTTTTGTGTTTATTCATCAAAAAGTATTAACTAGTTGACTGAAAGTTAAAAACTCTTTTCTCAAAGAAAAATCTTAGTATGAATCTTAGTATGAATTTTAGATAAATCATTTGACCTCAAATTTTAGTTTGCTTCTCTTTACAAAATGATAATGTACACTTTGAAAGTCATATAATGAATGAAAGCTAATTTCCTTGTAAATCTGTATGAGTCATTATACTGAAATTAAACAATACTTTCTTAAATTCCAATTGTTTGATTTTACTTGTAGTTATGTTATAAATAAAGAAGATATGAAAGAGAGTTTTTGGAAAAATCCTAAAGTCAAATATCAAATGTGAACAGCAAAACCAAATTTAAAAATTGATTTTCATCTTTGGAAAAAAATATTATTAAAATTCATAATTACTAGCAAATTGAGTTTTTTTTTTTTAAGATTTTATTTATATTTTGACAGACAGAGATCACAAGTAGGCAGAGAAGCAGGCAGAGAGGGGGGAAGGGAAGCAGGCTCCCTGGTGAGCAGAGTGCCCAATGCGGGGCTCGATCCCAGGATCCTGAGATCATGACCTGAGCGGAAGGCAGAGGCTTTAACCCACTGAGCCACCCAGGTGCCCCGCAAATTGAGCTTTTAACCCAGCAATTTCTTAGTCCTACAAAGAAAGATTTCAAAATCGTTTTCCTTTTGACAATGAAATAACAACACAATAAAACAATTTTCTCAAGCATCTTTGCTCACATAAACAGACCCAAAGCAACAAACAAAATGACTCTCATGTTTATTTTCTTTCAAGAGTTTTTGGGTTAAGAAATGAAATCTGTGATTAAAAAAAAAAAATCACATCAGGGTTGATGTGGAGGCTTATCAACAGTATCATATTAAGTTGTGGAAAAACAAATGAAACTAGTATTTTAAATGTACCTGAAATTTGTGTGCCTGCTGTGATTATGAAATTCATACCTAGTGTTATCTCTAAGATGGCACTAAATAAACTCGCAAATGCTGAGAGATACCATCTTAACTTTCCATTAGAGTCAAAATGGGTTCTGCCAGGGTTATAGAATGTTACAATAATCTGTCACAGATTTTTCTCTTTGTATCCTCTTCTGCCTGCAGTTGGTCAGAGTATGGCGGATAGAGGCATCATACGCTGGCTGAGGCATGGATTGTCCATAGTGTGGTGTGAGAATGGGAGGAAGCAGCAAAGTTTAGGCTCTGAAGTGCCTCACTGGTTTCACAAAAGCTATTTGTTTCCTTTGTGCCATAGGCTGTTTCCGGAGGTTTTGTTGGATTTGTTGTAACATCGTGTTAGTTACATTCGGTGAAGTTCAGATTTCAAGTTGCGCCAGTGAAATCTGCAAGGAGTTACTCCCTGCATAACGCTAAGGAGAAATGCCATCTCTGTGGCGCTGGGGATGGAAGGGTGTCAGGATAGGTAGGTTCAAGGGGGTATGGGCCTGGCGATGCCAACATACACCGTTGAGTCATCCGTTTCCTTTGACGGGCCTCACCTCCATGGCAGGGATAAGGATGATGATAACAACAAAGGCAAAGTGCTTGAGCATGAAAATGAACAAAAGCCAAAAAAATTTCATCTGTGAGTTCCTAACTAAAAGCATGTAGGATAAAGTTAATGGTAATATTTTACTTTTATACTTAATACATTCATTTTTCTTTTCATTTAGAGGACTAATTCCAGAATAAATACAATGGGTTAAAAGGCATTTTAATCTACTTTTATGATAACCATACTTATTAATGACGATGAGCTTGCTAGAATTATTTCTGTTACTTATGACCTGCCTTCATATTAACATGCAATTTATCTTTTCTTAATAATTGGTTAATTGCACTTTATTTTCCTCCCTGTGGAATAGCTAGGCAATTTATAATAACATCAGCGATAACACACTAGTTTTCTCAATGAAGATATGTCAGTCCAGGTGAGACATGGTCTTAGTGGTAAAAGGAAGCTGAAGAGCTGATTCAGGGATGTGATGCCACGTACAATTGGAAACTCCCAGCAAGTAAATCACCATGACCTTATTTTGGCAATTTATTTCTCCAGAATCAAAAAAACATGAATTTCTTAACTTCCAGGCAACTGAGAGCTTTCTGATATTGATTTTTAGACTAATAATTTTTTCTACAAACACTGACTTTTTTTTACATATAAAAGGCCAAATTTTACATTTGCCCAAGTGAAGAAATTCATCAATAGTGTAAATTGGAATAAAATAAGAGTTAGTTTTAGAGATTTAGGTTTAGTTTTAGAGATTTAGAGAAAGCTGTGGGTCATTTTACAGAACTTCTAGAAACAGAACCAAAAGGCAACCTTTAAATGTTTCTTTTTTTAGAGAGAGTAAGAGAATCTCAAGCAGGCTCCACACCTCACATGGAGCCCAACATGAGGCTCAATCCCACAACCCTGAGTTCATGACCTGTGCTAAAATCGAGTAAGATGCTTAACTGACTGAGTCACCCAGGGGGCCCCCGAAAAGCCAACCTTTAAGATTTCCTGTTTGAGAAATATGCATTCAGTCACGAGGGTAAATTTAAGACAAAATGAATGATTAGGCATTTAAAAAAATATGTTACATGCATATATATACATAACAACAACAGCAACAACAACCACAAAATCACATGCAGAAGTCTAATTGAACCACTAGTGATTTAAGACAGAAAGGAAAGTAGGCATACACATGTGGGAAACAGACCTAAACAATCCTTGATGTCGATACTTTACCAGGGGGGTGACCCATTCACAATTAGAAACCACAGCTTCCCTACTGTGTGGGGCAAAGTGGACTGACCTTTTTTGGCGAGGCTACTGTTGGGTTCATACTTCTCAATCAATACTTGGACTTGTTCTTGCTTTAAAGGTGGGTAAAGTATTTCATTTAGCCGGGGATCTCGCTGCTTAAGGTTGATAAAGTCCATCATCTGATCAACAGTAAGGTATGGTTTGCTTTTGGCACCACTAAAACCAATTAAAAACCAGAAATTAGAATATTGGTCCACCAAGTGTCACTCATATATTTGCACTTAACTATAGAGAAACAAAATCCTGCCACCCCTGGTAAGCGCATGTTATCTGGACATTCCTATCTGACCTTGAAAATGTGTGTTGCATCATCACAATTTCTGCATTCTATGGGATGCAAATATCTTTTGCAATCCCTGCCACTAAACCTCAATGCCCTTGAAGTATACCAGATGCGTAAGAGAATCCACAGTAGGAAAACAGCGCATCTTGTGTGTAAGGACGCACCACTCTCAACTGAACACAGAACGTATGGGTTGTTTTTTGATTATGACACTAACCTTCTGGTTTAGTCATCAAATTCCCACATCCCACTTCATCATTTAGAGATGTATTTTTACTCACTACTTAAAAAAAAAAGTAAACAACCTGGGTACATTTTCATTTTCATTAAAGTTATGCTTCAGCAAAAATCTGTAAGTCTTCAACATAGTGTGGTTCAAGTTTCCCATTTCAACCCTGTTGATAACCCAAAGACAAGTTCAATGGTACAATTATGGCTGATGCTCAATACATTGTTAATAGCAATGAACATCACAAAGTGAGTATATCCAGTGTCATTCTTAGCACTGTTGGCCTGTCTTCCACATTAAAAAAAAAAAATCCTACACCAGCACTTTATACACTTCTGGCTCACAGGAGTGTCTAGGGTAGGGGACTTGGAGGGTGCAACCCTAGGCCCCGGGTCTCTGGCTCTACTTGGTGGGAGGTGGGGGCACAAATAAAGGCCACAGGCTTCAAAAAAAAAATCCTTATTTTGTTGATATATTTTGGGTTGATCTTCTGTCACCCTGTGGATTTCAGTGAACTAGGAAAGGTGAATGGCTACTGCCCTACATTTGCCCTGCTGTTTTGCTTGTTTCTTTTCCTTTTTTCATTCCTTTTTTTTTTTTTTTTTTTTTAAGGAATGATTATATATTTTCTAAAATAAAAACAAATGACTTTCCTCTGGGAGGGTTCTTAGCAATCCAGAGTTCTCATTTCACTAATGTGTGTCCAAGACGTAACCTGACTGGTTCCCGGGTCAGAGTTCTTCCTGCATCACGTGACTCCACTGAGCCAAGATGCTCTATTCTAGCTGTAATCTTCAAACTACGCAAAGTCCCCCAGGGATACTAAAACACCAATACCCAGCAACAAATCATGGCAAACATCCACTCATTAAAAGCAGTGTTTGTACCTCTGGGGTAGGAACGTTGATTGTCTCCAACAAATTACACAGAGGCATTGTTATCATACACAGTGCCCAAAGAGTTCTCCCGTATCCCTCTATTGCTTAATAGATCCTGCCCGAGCCACCCCAAGCTGAAATAAAAGTGGGTTCATATGCTGTGTTGTTCTCTTACAATTCGGAAAAGATGTTATCAATTTCAGGTCGAGGGCAAAGGTTGTTCAGGAAAACTCTGTACACTTCTGGAGTGAAATCTTCTTGAGGTATTGAATCGTTCTGGGAAATAAAGCAACACGGTCAGTGAAATGTCTTGTTCTTTCCCTATCCCACCCACCCCCACCCTCTCTTCATGTCTCTCTCTCCCTTCTTTCTCCAGGAGCTCAGGGTAAACATTCAGAAAACATCTATGAGGCCAGCTGTAGAGTTCATTTGGACACTGGCTTTGAAGAATCAAATGTCATTCTTTCTGTTGCTTTTTCATTATAATTTAAACTTCAGTTTTCTGCATCTCAAGGGATGTTAAGGCAATTTTTAAAGTACATTTGCTAAGTAAGTTAGACCTAGCAAAACCAGGATCTGTACTGCAGATTTTTGTTATGTTGTTTTTTTCTTTTTTAGTTTTAATCTTTTAAAAAAATTGCTATCAAATATACACACCATAAAAATGACAGTTTTAACCATTTTTAAGTGTACAGTGGCATGAAGCGTATTCACATTGTTTATAGGCTATTTAGCAGATGTTTGAATAATTTTTTTTCAAGTGCAAAGAACCTGGAAACAGACATTTTCAAAATGAAAACATAAGTTCCAATTTTGTATCTTTTTTTTCAAACAATGTTCCTTCCGGTTTAAGTAACCTGATAAATTATAGAACAGCTTTTGTAAGTAGGAGAGTACTAGTCATTATTTCTCACTGATTCCTCTTGGTCTTACTGTTTGGGAAGCAAGTCATTGATATAAAAAGTCATTTCTGGACTTATTTTTTTGTTTAGTTGGGCTTCCATGGAAACCGGAAGCATGTATTCAAGGCTTTGTTAACAGGAAAGGCATTCTTCATGCTGTTTTCCTATTTCAGGTATGTGTTTATATAATTATTTTTATGTTCAAGCCCTTAAACAAACAAACAAACAAAAACCCCAAAAAACTGAAATCCCTTCCTTTTACCAGGTGCATATGTTTTGAAATGTACTTATATAGAAACACCTAAAATGGTTCTCTGAAATTGTACCGTGCCCGCTAACAGATACAAAAAAGTTATCTC